>JACEGR010003496.1:0-103866 GCA_014170235.1 Listronotus bonariensis | reverse complement strand
AAAGATATGCTCTATATTGGTTAGGCGGATTCATTTATTGGATGGTCTTTTGTTAGGTACACGCCTGGAAAGAATGGGACCGCTTCGGCCCTGATCCCAGGGTATACGAGCTGACCCTGTTCAGCTCTATTGACCCCTATGAACTTGCCGGTCGCCTGAAACAAAATAAAAGAAAACCCCCCAAAAACCCTAAAAATAAAAATGAACTTAAAAAATAAAAAAAAAAACTAACTAATATTTAAATAAGAAATGATTAAATTTTGTGCTTGTAGAATCTCAAACTGAAAATAAGTCTGACATATGTGTCATGAGTGACATAAGTAACTGGTGTATTTATTATTTGTAAGACAAAAAGGTAATGAGTTAATTGATTTTTAGCTTTCCTGAAGATACTTCAGTATCGAGCAAGGGCAACCAAGTGCTATTTAAATTAACTGAAATTGATGCTACACAATTATCTTTATTTAATAATATACGCACTATGGTTTTGTACATACAACTTAAATGAAAATACAAAAAATGTTATTTATAAAAATACCTGGCGAATGCAATACGTTTTATATAGGTGAAACTTGTAGACCATTAGCTAAACGCATAAAAGAACACAGATCATACATTAAAAACACAGAATTTCATAAATCAAAAATCTGCCAACACGCATTTGATAACAATCACAGAATAAACTGGGATGCTTCTAGTATTTTTAGCAAAGGGAAACTTGTATCTATAAAAACGCAAAATCAAAGAAAGTGCGTATATATTATTAAATAATGATAATTGTGTACCATTAATTTTAGTTAATTTAAATAACACTTGGTTGCTCTTTGCTCGATACTGAAGTATCTTCAGGAAAGCTAAAAATCAATTAACTCATTACCTTTTTTTGTCTTACAAATAATAAATACACCAGTTACTTATGTCACTCATGACACATATGTCAGACTATTGTCAGTTTGAGATTCTAAAAGCACAAAATTTAATTATTTCTTATTTAAATATTAGTTAGTTTTTTTATTTTTATTTTTTAAGTTCATTTTTAACTTGACAACGGTGGCAGACTTGCCATCGAAACGTCGTTTTTTAATTCGAATTCTTTTCGGGTTTTTTTGAGGGTTTTCTTTATTTTGTTTCAGGCGACCGGCAAGTTCATAGTGGTCAATAGGGCTAAACAGGGTCAGGTTGTATACCCTGGGACCAGGACCGAAGCGGTCCCATTCTTTCCAGGCGTTGTACCTAACAAAAAGACCATCCAATTATTTTTTAGTCTAATTTCTAATTAGTGTAAGTTTTCTCCGATTGTCCGATGTCTAATATGCAATATCATCATCAACAAACTTTTCAAGCAAAATATGAATTGTACCCAATCAGGGAATTTTAACTTATTTTGTTTCGCAGAAATTTTACTGCTAACTATTATAATAAATTTAAACAATTTTTTTGTTTTGGATTAAAATAACGTTTTGTCGTGTACATCCGTAAGGTGTATTTTATTTTATAACTATATTTATGTCCCTCCGTTCTAAAGACCATAAAATATACCAAACAGAAAAGTTTTACACAAAACGTTCAGAAATGTCATGGCAATAAATACGTTCGTAAAATATGAGCCCGCCAAAAACATAAAGAACAGTGAACATATACACTTTTTATTTGAAATGAAAAAACCTATAAATCAGTTAAATTTTGGGCTTATCTCTTCGGCATAACGCAAAACGTTAAGCAAAATCTGATCCTTTCTGCCATTCAATGGTTCAATTGAATTTTGGGTAAGGTCAATATTCAAATAGCACTCAAACATATACATCAGTTTTTACGAAGCGTCTAGGTCTTTTTTAAACGGTTTTACTTAACTTGACATGTTTATTATATATTTAAAATTATTTCTTATTTGTTATTTATTTGGAATTTGGACCCCTTTCGGACAACCAATCGATCTGATGACAATACAATATAACATGATTGTTAATCAATATGGCCGCCGATACAAAATGGAGGATTAAATATTACTTCACTACAACCTCATCATGGATATCAAAATGAAAGGGCTTCATTGATAGAATAGAACTCACTATGAACAAATTAAAATCCAAGATGGCCGTCGCCACAAAATGGTGGATTACATATTTTTTACAACTTCCTTAATATGGGTATCAAAATGAGAGGGCTTGATTGGTAAAATAAAGCTCATTATGTAAAAATTGAAATTCAAGATGGCCGTCGCAACATAATGGCGGATTACATATTTTTTCCACAACTGTCTTATTATGGGTATAAAATAAAAGGGCTTGATTGGTAGAATAAAACTTACTATAAAAAAACTTAAATATTAGATGGCCGTCGTCACAAAATGGCGAAATATTCTTTAGTTCTGGTTAGTTATAGTAAGGCATTAAATGAACTCAAAAGAATGAAAAGTATTAACTAACAACAAAACTTAAAACTTAAAAAAATAAATTATGTAAAAAACTTTATGTTAACCGGTTTTAATTAGTACATAAAATGATAAAGGGTATGTACTAAAGCTAATAATCTAGTGTTCCTACCTATCAGATACGTACAAATCTTCTTCTCAATGTGGGTAATAATCAGACAAATAATAAAATCGTTGGGCACTGGAAATTTCTATCCTAATATCTACTTTGTATATGCCATGCCCAACGAATTTATGTAATTGCCTGATCAATATCCCAGATTGAGAAGAAGATTGGTACAATCTGGATTAGAAGGACTAACTAAATTATTTTTAGCTTTTAGTACATACCCTTTATCATTTCTATTGTAATAAAACCGTTTAACATAAAAAAATTACTTAATATCATATTTTCTTTATTTATTTTTTTTAATATACATCGATATTGAACCATAGAAAAAACTTTTTTATTTTTAATTTTAAATAAATATATGTATGACAGAAATCTCTATATACACCGAAATTCAAAAATACCTAATAATATTTAAATAAATCATATTGCATACAGAGTAGACGCAAATAAACGAAGATAATATAAGAAAAAACTACCTTTATTATTGGCCTAAGAGGAAAACTCCATTTAAAAGACTTGTTTAAAATTAAAAGATATGTCACTATTTTTAAAAACCAGAAATAACTGTCGTTAATTGCCCCTAAATTTCAAAAGAAATGTCAAAACTTTGTAATTCCTAAAGCATTTACGTACATTTACATTAATTAAAAAAAACAAATGTAAATTTTGGCTTTTTAAAACTTATTAAAAACGTCTTTACTTTTTTAATTTATTTTGATATTTTTGGTATGTGTTAAGATTAATTGGTAAATATTTTTTATGAACCTAACTATAATCCCAAAATTAGCTTTATTTTTAAACATTAGTATAAACAAATAAAAATGTATACAGTGTGTCTACGTTAGTTGACGTCCGAGTGGATTTGTTTTAACAACAATAAGCATAATATAATCAAAAGTTAAGGTTACTTCAATAAATTAAAAAAAAAACATGTATTTAATATAAAATAATTATTTTAATTTAGGTTATGCAGGGTGTTTTCTAATTGCGATAAGAAAATTTAAGGGCCCATTCCTAAAACATTTTAACAAAAAAGTTTATATAAACCATGCACTAATGTACAAACCTAAATTTTCTCAATTTACTGCAAAAAAACAAAACATTTTTTTTTTTTTTGTTTGGAAATGAACAAAATTGCATATTTGATAGTAATTTTCAATTCTTAACATCATTCTTTATAACAATTTGCGATATTAGCATAAATACAGGTACTTTACTCTTAAGCAAAATTATATATTTAGCTGGAAACTTCGTACATGACTGACACACAATTTGATATCTAATAATTGCATTTTAAGTTTTGGACCATGCAAAACTTTTATAAAAAAAAATCGTAAAATTAATAGTAAAAGTTTCCCATATGCCGCCAACTTACGTACTGTATATGGTGTGTATGAATATTCGTGGTAGACTCGTCCTAAATAGGTTTTCAAGTATTCTTATTATAAAGTTCATTTTATTACTGGTTCGGGGACTAATACTTCTGAACATCGTAGCATAGTTTTTTAAACGTTTTAATATGCCTTTGGTAAATGCATAGACATTTTCACAATAACAAATTTTTAATATTTTTTGGTCAAACGGAAAGTTAGTTTTTGTAGCACAAAACTTATTTGGAAAGTTATATTTTAAATATTATTCGTTGTTAATCATCCTAAATAAACCTTTTTATAAAAATATTTTAACTACTTGCGTAAATAACTTAATTTTAATGTAATGAAATTGACAGCAAAAACTTAAAAGCGACCACAAGAACAAATTAAGAGCAAAACAAAACGTTGTTACCTTAAAAACAATATTACAACATCTTTTTTGTGAATATAACCACCTAAAACAACAAAAAAGGTCTCCAACTATCAAACGGTACTTTACAAGCTTTACGTATAGGAACACCTAAAACATTCCTCAACATTTCTGAGAGTAATTAATTACCCCATTTACACACATTTCCTTCTTTTTACGCTAGTGATTTTAACTTGTAACTTTATTGCTATTTTAATAAAAAAACAATACCTAATAGCGTTAGCCCAAAAGCAAGGGTGGGTAAATAAAGTGGTCCGTAACTTCTCAAGAAACTCTCCCTCCTAACACGGTCTTCTCCAACTAAATCCCCTACTCTTGGCTCTCCAGTTATCTTTCTAGTCTGACGTGCATATCAGTCATTGTTGATGGCCACTCTTCAAGCTTTCACTGAAAATAATGCTGGAGTGCTCCAGGGTTCAGTACCAAGCACCAACTTCGTTTCTTCTTCACATCAACGACCTTTTTCACAACCAATCCCATTCATAGTTATGCTGACGATAGTACCTTCACTCCACTTTTCAGGTTCTCAAACCAATCTCTCAACCCGACTTGGAAAGCAAACGCAGGGCGATGCAGATATCTCTTTCACAGGATCTCAATTTGATATTGGATTGGGGCGCCAAAAATCTCGTTCAATTAAATGCATCCAAAACACAATCATGTTCCTTGTCGCGAGAAAAATCATCAAACACTCATCCTTGCTTATGAGTGGCCAGGCTTTGCAGAGCGGGGCACATTTAACCTTGTGGGCGTCACATTTGAGAATAACCTTAACTGAGCATAAACACATTGTATCTATAGCCCACCGCGGCTTCAAAAAAGCTTGGATTTCTTTTCCGAGCCAAAAGTATTTTTCTCCTTCCAATTTATACACTTTGTATGTGTCCCAAATTCGACTCTCTCTGGAATATTGTTCTCATGTCTGGGGAATGGCATCCCCTACAACCCTCAGCATTCTTGATGCCATTCAAAGAAGAGCTGTTCGTCTTATTAATGATCCTTTACTTACTCAAAGACTTCCTCTTTGCCCATCGTCGAGCTGTGGGAGATCTATCGCTCTCTTTATAGATACTTTTACGGCTTCTGCTCCGACGAATTATCCAGTATAGTCCCTCCTCTTGCAGCTCCCAACAGAGAAACTCGTGGTGCCGCGCGTATGCATCCCTATACAGTCCAATTGGACAGGCCCCGAACTTCCCATTTCGTTCGTTCTTTTATCCCTAGAGTTTCTAGACTGTGGAACCTACTGCCAGCGGAGGTCTCTTCCTCTTCTCTCCCAAATCTCAAAGTTTCTTTGAAGTCCCTGTGACAACAAACTTCCTTATACCTTGGAGCTAAGACAACTCCACGGGTACGTTAGTATTTAGGCTTTCAGACTTCTGTGGATTTGTCCAAAGATAAAAAAAAAAACCATGGCAAGCAAAAATAAAAATTAAAATATCGTATATAACGTTACTAAAATGTTTTTTTATATGATTTGGTCTTTATGACTTCTGACTCTAAAAAGTAACGTGAAGCTGTAATCAGCTTCGACATTAACCCAAATTTTACTTTATATTTATTAATACTGCTGCCAAATAACTTGTTACTCTGAATATTCTTTGCGCTATTTTAATTATAAACCCAGAAAATCAAGACCTCCTGTTATAATTAAAATTTAATTAATCCGCTCTGAATTGTAATTGTAAAATTGAAAATTAGATATAACTGTTAACCAGTTTGACCTAAAAAGGTTTAATGCCTTTGTAAACAAAAAAATATTAAAGAAAAAAACAGAACCCCAATTACAAAATGAAAAATATTGCTTCTTTGAAAAAAAAAGTGTGTAAAAAGTAAAAAAACCTTTTTCTTCTTCTTGGGAGAGTTATTCACTCTTTTAAGCTTTAATCACGTGTTGGGTTTTTCTACACGAATTTATAAGTTTTAGAAAAAATGCCTTTTTTATCATAACTCTTCCTTGAACTCACTTCTGATATTTCCTTTCGCCGAAATTTAATACACCTTTTTAAACAATTATATAACATTTTTTGTATGTAAAAGTTAGAAAAGTGGACTACCAGTGACGTTCGAACAAGATTTGTTAATTTTTTTATACTTATAGAGAGATTTTTCTTTTAATTTACAAATTTTAATGAAATATAAGCAAAGTGCACCTGTGTTTTTTTCAAACTATTTTTCTTGAATGAATAATTTCAATAACTATTTTTATGTAAAAAAATCAAATACCCACGAATTCATTCTTTCTGAGATATCTTATTTTGTCCAAAGTTTTCCCAAACATCCTATAGTGTGACACCAAACGCCAGTTTGCGGTGTCTGCTTACACTGTCTGCCGCTCTCCGCTCGCTGCTTTACGCGGGTATCGTAGCTGTGGCCTTATTCACTAATTTTTGTTTAGATTAAAAATTCAGTGACATGGAAATATAGATTTGTAAATAATTATTAATAAAAAACCATAGGAATAAGCAAACGAGTTTTGGCAAAATTGGTAACTGAAAGAATTAATGTTATACAAGGTAGGACGAGTGCCTATTATTTTTTTATTAAAGCACCCGGTATATTATATATTGCCATTAAAAAGATATTTCAAATGCCTTAGGAAAAAGTAACCGCTAAGTAGATCTAACTTTTTGTAATATGGCTCTTCAGATCAGGTATATAGGTAATTTTGTGGTAGGTAAAGATGTTGACTATCTTTAGCACTATAAAGTACTCGTTGGAGGCTTTAAAAATGATGTGAAGACTGCTTCTTATTAACAAATTTTTCTCTTAAGATGACTCCTCGCAGCCTTTCTAAAATTTTTGATCTGTCAATTTTATCCCAAATATAGTGTTTATGCATCAATTTGATAGTCAAAGTTTTATTTTTAGTGGTGGTTTATTGGTTATTATTGGTTTAATAGCAGTGCAAAAACCATTTTTATTTTAGTTTATTTATAAGCTTTATAAAAATAAATATTCTTTTTAATTTTTTTTAAATTTACTGCACCCAATCCCTTTATTGGTGCAAATAAAACTATTATAAATTAGAAAACTTACATTTGCAATAAATATGTCAAAACCAATGATGCGTTAACTATTTCATTTACCAGTAAGTACAAAATTAAAACTAAAACTTCCGTCACATTAATTAAATTTAAATTAATACCCTGAAATAGGTGACATGTACGCTTCATTTATTAACACATACAGTGTGTCCGAAATTGGTGAAAATGGAAACACTATAAAAGATAAAAAAGATGGGTAACAGGAAGAGTTGTGGGTCATTTTATTCTTTATTCAATGCGGTTTTAATGACGGCTGTACTTTGTTTAATTTTTGAGATAAAAAAATAAGATGTGAACTTTTAAAAAGCTGTGGCTTTTTATTAAAAATAATTTTTGGAATCTGTAAAAACTTTATTATCCATAGATCCAAACAGAAGGCGACCTTCACGTATCTGTTTACTGGATAAGAACTGTTTTATATTAAAGATAGTATTTAAACAAGCGTCGCCATACCTAAAAAATTAGGGTCAAGGTCATATTTAACTTAAAAAAATTACCTTAAAATTTTGACAAACCTTGTATAATGGCAACTCTTTATTTTTCAATACGTACGTATGCTAGTTATTTAAAGAAATATTTTTAATAATACAGAATGTACCAAAGAAAGTTTTTAAAGTTTAAAATCTAAAAATTTACTACAGCTTTATTTATAAAATCAAAGAAATAAAATGTACTAATGTCCTATAGTACTGTCATGTACAATAAAATAATTAAAATTGCCATTATACAGGGTCACTCCAAAGTTTAAAAACTTACTTTTTTATATCTTGGCATAGCTCCTTGACCTAAGTTTTTAGGAAGCAACCCCATGGCAATGCACTTCTGTTTAAAATACCTTATCTCTTAATATAAGATACAGTTTTTATTCGGTAAACAGATGAGTGAAGGTCAAGCCTATTTGGATTTTACTTATTTATTTATTTATTTATTTATTTATTTATTTATTTATTTATTTATTTATTTATTTATTTATTCATTCATTCATTCATTCAATTCATTCATTTATTCGTTCATTCATTCATTATCTATTCATTCATCTTATTCGTTCATTCATTCATTCATTCATTCATTTATTCATTCATTCGTTCATTCATTCATTCATTTATTCATTCATGCATTCATTTATTTATTTATTTATTTATTTATTTATTTATTTCCAAGTAGGGGGTATAAACAGATTTATATTAACTAGAGTTCTCGCATTAAAGTAGTCTTTCAGCGGGTAACTAAACTAAAAGAACTAAAAATTAAACCCAAGACTTAACACAACTAATTGACAAAATGTTACTGGTTTATATTATTACGACACTGGCCCTTAATTTTTCTTTAACCAGTCACGAATAAATCTTAAATATGCTAAGTGGTTGTTACACTAATTCTACCAAGAGGCACAGAACTCGTGCCGGTAATTGGCAAATTAGATTTCGTAATATAAACTACGCTTTACTCAAGCCAGCGAAATCTGTCCGCTTAGCAGCCACGTCTGTCTTTCTGTGCGGAAAACCCACAGAACTATTGAAGAATAAAAGAAAAGAGGCCAATCTGGAATGCATTAAAAGGTGGCGCCACAGTAGCAAATGGAAGAGATTTTAAATTAGTGCCACTCAGGGGCTTCTGTAGGTTATATTTACAAAAATTACATTTGATTACATACATAGTTGATATTTTAAAAACTGCATACTTATCATCTGCACAACTATTAAATTGTTTACCCATTACATTCCGGTAGAAAATTTTAAAAAAAAAAGAAAAAAAAATTGCCAAACAGTTTTTATTTTTCTAAATTTATTTTAAATATTTTAAAAAATATGACACATTATTATTGCTACCTTCTTTGTTCTATAAAAAACAATAATATATATATTTTTATGAGCGGAATTTTGGTTTAAAACTAAAAACGTTTGAACCAAAAATCATTATTTACTATTTGTTATCACAATATTAACAATTTAATCCAAGAAATAAAGGCATTTGATAAGAAATAAATGTTTTTATTTTTAATACGTTTATTTATTTATTTATTTATTTATTTGTTCTACAGTTGCTACAATAACTAACCATTTACAGAACAATACATAACATGATATTATGCAAACCTAACCCAAGAGAAAAGAAAATCAAAATGTAAATACATTATCTCGATTTGGTTTCCACATAAACAGATGGGTACCTTACAAAGAGCATGCATCCGGAGTAAATAAAATTAATTTTAATTTAGCTTAAATTGACTCTTCGATAGATAAATATATTCATGCTCGGCAGTGTCGATCATGCTGCATTCTATAATGGGGACACTTAAGCTGGATTTGATCTTGCCCTTCTACAGTGAAAATGTCTCATAACATCTTCATCTTGGTACTCTATAGTTTAGAAGTTATTTACCGTATATGTATTATCAACTAAATTGTGAATAAGCCATGTAAATGAAGAAGACTTACTGAAGTACGCTTTTTCAAGAAGAACATTCTATATATTTCTTAAAAATTCCTGGGCATTGTATACATTACCTGTTTCCCGAAATATTTGCCTTACCTGAAATTGAGAAATGTCCACGATTGTTTGGAATAAAATCTTGTAATTTTTAATGTATAAAATAGTCAATGGCGTTTTTTCGGTTCAAAGCGATATGTAAGTAATGTAAAGATTAATATGTCGTTAAATTCAGAACTGACGTCCGCGTTTAATTATGTACGATACCAAATACTTTGCTTGTTTTAAAAACACACCAAAGGGTTCCAATGATGGTGGCTTAAAGACGAAACGTCGAATTTTAAATTTATTAACAACTTTTATAGGACAAAAAAATTGGCAATAATATTTTATAATTTCTTTTAAATATTCTAAAAAAACCCTTTTAATAATTCCAGAAACGGCTGCAAATATCTAAATTTTAAAACAATATATTGCTCTAAGCAGTAAAAGGCTTTCAACTTTTTCTTTATTTAGCCAGCCCTGTAGTCTCGATTTTAACGATCTTAGTGGGTGCCCGTCAATTTGTAACACCCTGTATAAGTTTTTAAAAATTTAAATTCAATTTAGGACATAGAACTTTAATAAAGATGGATATTTATTACTTCTTATTATAAAACCAAAAGAAGCGACCAATGGTGGTTTGTTTAGTGGAATCTCTCCATTTTATCAGAAGAACTGCCTGTTTCCTCCACACACAATTATTTATGCGGTTCACAGATGTTGCTTGCGGCCAGTCGTCGCTTAAACCCATTTCTAGGATAGTTTTTAAGAAGTTGCGACGGCAGCGTGGACTTGGATCTGGAAAATATGATTTTATGAAATTTAAACTTGAGAAAGACTTTAAATTAAATTTTATTTGCAGAGTTATAAGCAGTTGCCAAAAGTTTATACGTGAAACGTATGCTTTAAAATTAACATTTTTTTATTTTTTTGTTTAATCAACTGAAAGGACAGCGCGGCAGATTAATATACCGAAGGATACCTTGTACCGGTTACCAGGACCGATCGTAAAATTAAGATGGAATTAAGTTAATGCATGCTAAACAGTGTATATTCCACTTATTTGACAATTTAAGAGTAACGTTGAGAAAGCGGAAGGCTACAAAGTTGTAAAAAAAAACGTCAGGATCTCTATGATGCTCGAGTAAATCTCCATTTATCGTGGGCTCCCCCTACTATTACAGCGTATTACAGAAAAATTTTAATAGAAGAGAGGGTCCAACCACTCCTACAATATATATTTCTTTGTTAATACTGCCAAAATTTTTTTTTATGGAAATATTAAATAAAAATCGGTTACTATTCAAAAATAATAATAAAATTTATTTTTATTCAAAAATACCGTTTTTTTTTTTTTTTGTTTGTTTGCAACAAGTAACCTTAAACGACTAACTTTAAAATTTTACACGTAATAAACAGAAATTAAAGGTAACGCCCTTACACTCAAAGCTTGGCTCCCGGGACACATCGGCCACGTTCCACGTATGATTTCATTTGCTGGGCATGTTTCAGACCGTACGAGACAGGGTTCTGCTACGATTCGGGTCTTGTGGGACATCGTTGCGGTTATGTGTGGCCAGACTTTAAACCGATACTACATTTATGTTTGGAAAAAGAGAACAGAGATAAGTACAAAATATCTATTTGATTTAAACAAAGTAGATATATACATACATAAAACATTAGGTTTTGTTGACAAAAATGTTTGTATATTTTTATGTCATGAAAAGTGCTTTTCAATTTTTTCGAATTAATTTGCCGCACTTTCCTCTATCACCGTGAAATCGGGCTAGGTGCGGTAAGTATGCCCCGACCTTTAGGATAATTTTGATGTACGGATTGATACTATATTAGGATGGGCCTTTTGGGAAATGTTAAATTCAAATGGATTTCGATTAAACCGCTGTTTTTTTATGTTTGTATAAAAAGGTATTTATTATTATTATTATTATATTACCGTAATGTTACTCCCTTCTTACACTTCCTAATATGAAATTACATTGGTAAATATAACAAGTTTTATTAAAGTAATATAACATTGGAACTAAGCTTGCCAACTTAAAAGCTAATAAAACCCCAAAAAAGAACCCTCTTTATTGAGTTTAATTTAATAAAGCAGGACATTTATCATCGCCAGTAATTTTTTATTACGGAAACGAAAACCGACCCAAATCGTATGAGCTTTCTGGCTTTTTTTCTTTTTATTTGTTTTTATTTAGCATAATAATAACTCATGTAATTTATACCACGTGTTGACAAAAAACCTGTTTTATAATTAAAATTGTTTTATTTTACATATAATATAAACTGCTTAAAAGCTACGGGGTGTTAAAGTTTTTAAATAACTGAAATTTTAAACACATTCCTTGGTAAAATTTCTTTAAAATGTTTATATGCTTCTAATTGAGTATTTGTTGTTTTGTTCCATAATTCCAAAGAAAAAAACACTTTATTTTTTAAGAAAAAATTCAATAATCTCTTTTGCAACCGTTTAGGAATATGTAAAATTTTATTTTTTATTTTTCTTTTGTTTTTTTTTTTGGAAAACTAAATAGGCAATAATATACTTAAATATATTTTAAAAAAGTTAAACTTCCAATTGTTTAACTAAAAAAACCTTGCATAAAAATTATTGGCTTACAATATTTTTGTTAAAAATTCTTCTTCATATGTTAGGGCTAAATAGGTCCCAAATTGTTGTTCTTAGTACTGGCAAATATAATGTGTATCAAACAAGAAAGATTTAAAATATTTTTAATTTTAAAATTTTTTAGATAATATTAATTATTGGAAAAACAGGTACTTTACTTCTAATCAAAAATTAAATGTTTAACCTGACCGCTTTATTACCTAAAACTATTTAATATCTAAAGTTTGCCTTTTAGGTTTTGAACCATGAATGACGCTTCTTAAAGTATAACAGCTTTTCGTAAAAATTAGAAAGTTTTCCCCATAACGCCAACCTTACGTAGACACATTGTCTAAATATTTTTATAAAATTATTTTAAAATATCTTTTTTACTAATTTTAAATGTTTTCTTTGCCACTTTTATTTAATTTCAATAAGGTTACACATTTATCACTTTTTCTAATACTACTAGAAACTTTTCTAAAATGGCATTGCTGAGAGCCATTTCTCCATTCTCTCACTAAAACCGACCCCTGTTTACTTTATACACATTTATAATTCGTGCACAGATGTTACTTGTGTCAGCCAGTCGTTTAAAGCTATCCCTAAGAGAATTTTTTTTGAAGAGGCGACAGCAGTGTAAATGAGTTGAAAAATATAAATTGAAAATAATAAATTTTGCACGTTTTTCCCATGAAATATATCATAGAAATGCAGAATGCAAACGTACTTATTTGTCTTTATCTAAAAGATAGATAAATATAAATTAAAAAAAAAAAAGAATATACATACAGCATGTCCCATTTTGGTTGCAATAGTGGGGTATCTCAGTTATTATTTAAAGATATAACCTGCGGTTTTTGCAAACGTAGGCTCGTTTTTGTAAAACAAAAGATGCTATAAACAAAGCCTCATAGCCATCTTACGTTTCTTAGCTGAGGGCAATTTAAAATTTTTACATTTTCAAGTACCCTTTGAATCTTAATTGGCTGATAACATAATATGTATTATCAAAAAGGTAAACACGGATTCTTACATAATTTTTTAATGTAAAATGCAGTGGCTTAATCAGAATTTTTCCAAATATTCTCGTTTTGACAATATTGACCAATGTTGTTTTTTTACACGAAACACCCTGTATATTTGTTGAAACTGTTAACTTGCCTCTACAAGCTTTTCAAAAATATATTACACTTTCGGCTTATTTTTATGAACAATGACAAGAAACATCAACATTCAGCTTGGATTTTGCTATTTTATTATGATTATGTTTTTCTTTAACATTATTAATGTGTAAATAGTTTTTATCTAATAATTTTTTTGGTTTATTATTAGCATAATATATTTACTTTATTTTTTAATTCCGCAAAACATAAAAACAAAATATGTATTGCTTTGGGTCCAGAAATTTTAGTTTTTAACAAAAAATTGTTGCATTATTGGAAAATGCTAGTATATATAATAGATTAATAGATATGTTTTTAATAAAAAATTAACAAAATTAAATACGTTAAAAACAAAGTAAAAAAATATTTAATAATAACCATTTACCAATTAAGCACCACTTTAATAATCAAGGCAATAAAAAATACTGGTAACTGACTTGTTTTGCATCGCCTACTATTTAAATACCCAATTTTGGATATAAAATATTAAAACAAAATTTTCTTTATAAAATACTATTTTAATTTTAACGTTTCGGCTCTCGGTATGAGGCCTTCATCAGAACTGGAAATACAAAGAGAAAACAAAGCACAATAGGGCTGTGGCCAATTACAAAAATAAATATAGTTACCTTATTAGATAGAAATTTCCATGTCCAGTAAGTGTTAAAATTCAACATAAACACAACATTTTTGGACGATCACATAACGGATTTTAGTAAACATATGTTACACACACAGCGACATAATTTTAAAACTTAATAATAAAAGGGGAGCAGCCGTTATGACTATTATTTTTGTTTTCTTTTTTTTGAATTTAAATTATTAAAGGGAATTTATTTCTTTGTACCGTTCAGGAAAGCGACATCTATGGTATATTAAAAAATATATGTTAATCCAACGCATAAAATTTCGGAGATTTTTTTAGGTTGTTCTCATGCTAGAGTATCAATTTGATGTTATTATTAAAAGGTGGCAGTATTTGTAGATTTAAGTAGTTTTGTTGATTTAAATTGTTCTTAAAGATGTTTTTATTATTATTTTTTTATAAATAAATAGTTATGTAATATGTTATAAATCAACTGAGCAGATTGTAGTATAATTTGCTTAAATTTTTTGTGTCCGTTTTTGCGTTTACCGTGTTTTTACGCTTTTGAATACATATCATTTCCTGAAATTCTCTTTTTTTGGATTACTTTCAGTTTTTAGAATTTTTGTGTTATTGAAATCAAATGAATGATTTTGTTCTTGTGTGTGATTTGTAAGAGCTGTTTTGTTTTTTTGTCGTATTTGTGAGCATTGAGTCTATTTTTCAAATACTGGCTAGTTTGTCCAATGTACACATTTTGGCAGTTATTACACGGGATCTCATAAATTATATTACTTTTCTTATTTTTGTCTATTTTGTCTTTTAGATAACTGAAATTTTGTTTTAAAAGATTGTGTCCCTTGTGAGCTACTGTAATATTTTCTTTTTTGAATAGTTTTTGAATATTTTCAGATAATTGTGGCACGTAAGGTAATGAAAGATAATGTGTTGTTTTGGCACTATTTTTTGTTGTTTTTGCATACTATTATAAAATTGATAAATCCGTCTTTTAAAAATAGAGTTTATAAGATGTTCTGGGTAATCATTTGATCTTAAGGCGTTTTTGGCTTTTCGATTGCCTTGTTTCTAAAATTAGGATCACTCAACTTTATTGCCCTATCAGCAAGGCCTATGATAACTGACTTTTTTGGGATAGGGGGATGTTGGGACTTAAAATTTAAATACCTGGCTGACCAGGTTTCTTTGGTGTACCATTCTGTTTCTATTTTTTGTCTTTGTTGTGCAACGTTAGATCAAGGAAGTTAATTTTTTTGTATTTTTCCACTTCCATTGTAAACTGTAATTTATTGTGGTAACTGTTAAAAGTTTTGAGGAGGTTGTCTAACTTGTCTTGTGGAGCCGATGTTATGCAGTCGTCGACATAACGAAAGAAGAATGGCAGGTGAAAGTCTAATTTTGTATTTATAATTGTTTCCTCAAGATCTTCAAGGACTAGCTGTGCTACTACACTTGAGATAGAGGACCCCATAGCACATCCGTCAATTTGTTTGAATACTTGCCGTTATATAAGAAATAGGTTGAATTAATGTTTTTCGAACAACAACTACAAATACCTGATTAAAAACGTATTATTAAAAAAAGTGGGATCAAATAAAATTACACACAGATATTCCCCTAAAAGACTTCTTAGAAGCCGTCGAAAAAAACATTAAATTCAACCTATTTCTTATATAACGGCAAGTATTAAAACAAATTGACGGATGTGCTATGGGGGTCCTCTATCTCAAGTGTAGTAGCACAGCTAGTCCTTGAAGATCTTGAGGAAACAATTATAAATACAAAATTAGACTTTCACCTGCCATTCTTCTTTCGTTATGTCGACGACTGCATAACATCGGCTCCACAAGACAAGTTAGACAACCTCCTCAAAACTTTTAACAGTTACCACAATAAATTACAGTTTACAATGGAAGTGGAAAAATACAAAAAAATTAACTTCCTCGATCTAACGTTGCACAACAAAGACAAAAAATAGAAACAGAATGGTACACTCAAAGAAACCTGGTCAGCCAGGTATTTAAATTTTAAGTCCCAACATCCCCTATCCCAAAAAAATCAGTTATCATAGGCCTTGCTGATAGGGCAATAAAGTTGAGTGATCCTAATTTTAGAAACAAGGCAATCGAAAAGCCAAAAACGCCTTAAGATCAAATGATTACCCAGAACATCTTATAAACTCTATTTTTAAAAGACGGATTTATCAATTTTATAATAGTATGCAAAAACAACAAAAAATAGTGCCAAAACAACACATTACCTTTCATTACCTTACGTGCCACAATTATCTGAAAATATTCAAAAACTATTCAAAAAAGAAAATATTACAAGTAGCTCACAAGGGACACAATCTTTTAAAACAAAATTTCAAGTTATCTAAAAGACAAAATTGACAAAAATAGGAAAAGTAATATAATTTATGAGATCCCGTGTAATAACTGCCAAAATGTGTACATTGGACAAACTAGCCAGTATTTGAAGAATAGACCTCAATGCTCACAAATACGACAAAAAAACAAAACAGCTCTTACAAATCACACACAAGAACAAAATCATTCATTTGATTTCAATAACACAAAAATTCTAAAAACTGAAAGTAATCCAAAAAAGAGAATTTCAGGAAATGATATGTATTCAAAAGCGTAAAAACACGGTAAACGCAAAAACGGACACAAAAAATTTAAGCAAATTATACTACAATCTACTCAGTTGATTTATAACATATTACATAACTATTTATTTATAAAAAAATAATAATAAAAACATCTTTAAGAACAATTTTAAATCAACAAAACTACTTAAATCTACAAATACTGCCACCTTTTAATAATAACATAAATCTGATACTCTAGCATGAGAACAACCTAAAAATCTCCTGAAATTTTATGCGGTGGTTTAACATATATTTTTTAATATACCATAGATGTCGCTTCTCCTGAACGGTACAAAGAAATAATTCATTTTAATAATTTAAATTAGAAAAAAGAAAACAAAAATAATAGTCATAACGGCTGCTCCCCTTTTATTATTAAGTTTTAAAATTATGTCGCTGTGCGTGTAACATATGTTTACTAAAATCCGTTATAGTGATCGTCCAAAAATGTCGTGTTATGTTGAATTTTAACACTTACTGGACATGGAAATTTCTATCTAATAAGGCAACTATACTTATTTTGTAATTGGCCACAATCCTATTGTGCTCTGTTCTCTCTTTGTACTTCCAGTTCTGATGAAGGCCTCATTATATTCCTATATACAAATTTAAGTCAAGACGGCGTTTGCTGATGTGTTTTAAAAATTTTGGTTATTTGATAAGTTTAACACCCTGTAGCTTCTTGAGCTGCTTATAATAGGTATATGTTAATATGTTAAATCGAACACTTTAAATTTTTAAATACGTTTTGTTTGGTAACACATAATATAAATTACTGGAGCCATTATTATGGTAAATAAAAAACAAAGAAAAAGAAGAAAATCCAAAAAGCTCATACAATTTGGGTCGGTTTTCGTTTCCGTAATAAAAAAATGTTTGGCGATAATAAATTTCCTGCTTTATTAAATAAAACTCAATGAAAAGGGTTTTTGAGGTTTTATATGCTTTTTAAGTTGGAAAGCTTAGTTCCAATGGTATATTACTTTTATAAAACTTGGATGGATGTCCACCAAAAACTGCTGCGATTGATTTCTTGAAAAGTTCGCTTTGAAAAATTTGATAACATAGTCAGTGGGAGACATACATCTAAATTATTTTGACAGCTGTACCACTTTTGGTTATACCGGAGGTTAATGTTAACTTATTTTAAATAAAACATCCTATGTATTTTTTTTAGATTCGGCCTAAAATTCTAATCATAATTGAGTGTATAATGTTCTGTACGTAAGTCCAACCGTTTTTAACTTAAGTATTATAAATTTTATGTCAAAGATTACGTTTGCAAGCCACTACACAACCATCAATTACTTCTAAACAAAAGCCTTTAATATGAGTAAGGGTTGTGTTTCTCGTAGAGAAAGAACTACTTTAGTAGACTGCATTAATATTTTAAAAATTAATAAATACCAGAGTGGCCAAAAATAATAGTTAAAAATTAATATGACGAAAACCTTAAAAGATGTTATTTATTTGTGTACATGCCAAGACAAATTAGAAAACCAAAAATCCAAAAAAAGTTTAAAATAAGTAAAAACTAAAAAATTGGCGTTGTCAAGCTAAAATTGAATTAAAATAAAAATTAAAAAATTAACTTTTGTTTAGGTTTAAAACTGTAAAAGTTTTTAGCTTTTTAGGGAGATTCTGAAAACCTTTTGACATTAAATGTCAAATATGTTTGTTTGGTTATAGTGCCATAGTAACATACATAATTGGTTGCTGGTGTATTTATTATTTATATTACAAAAAGTTATAGTTAGTTGAGTTTGAGTTTTCCTAAAGAGACTTCAGCATCTAGCAAAGTAAATCATAAGTTATTTATCTTTATTTAATAATATGTGCGTACTTTCTTTAATTTTGCATCATTCCTTTGCTAGTATACTTGAAGCATTCCAGTTTATTCTGTAATTGTTTTCAAATGCATTTTGACAAAAATAATCGTTAAAAATTATAACGACAAAACCCTAAAGTCAACTTTGTTTAGCTATGTATGTCACTATGACACTATAACCAAACAAACATATTTGACATTTAATGTCAAATTTATTTTGACAACGGTGGCAGACTTGCCACAGAAAAGTCGATTTTTTAATTTTTTATTTACTCATTTTAGTATTTATTGTTTTTTCAATCTGTCTTGGTGTCTACCCTAATAAAAACATCTATTAAATGATTTTGCCAAACCAATACAGAACATATCTTTAAAAACCTTAAAAAAATTTTTTAAATTAAAACCACTATCTTTTTTCGCCCTGTTCTACTAGGCATCAAACATAAAGATAAGTTTGTGTAAGGATGGAATTTATAGTTTTTGAAATATTAAGAATTTAATTTTTATCTATTCTAACAATGCTTTTAAGTACAGCTTAGTTTGGCTTCTAGTTGGCCTTGACAACAAAATGCGGCGTCCTTATAAGGCAATAATAAAAAAAATGTTGATAAATACTTATTTCGCTAAATTTTGATTTTTAAAGAAATTTGCTTCTGTCTCCGGAATTATAGCATTTAGTTATGGAAACATGATATATTATTTGCAAAGGCTTTTGATGGTTCCTTAGATTCTTTAATAATATACAGGATGTTCCAGCTATAAAAAAAAATTGACATTTTTATTTCTAGAAGTAAAATCACGAATTTAAAGAGACACTGTATAAATTAAAACAAATTTCTTTAAAAAAAAACAATGCAAAGGACTTTGAAATGCTACATCCTAAACTTTTCTACGAATGCCGGTAGAGATAATAATAGCCATTTAATTAGAAATATGTTTTGAACAAAAAATATGAAAAATAATTATTAACTCGAAAACCGTTGGAGATAGGTAAAGGATAATATCAGGCAAAAAGATTTATAAAGTAATGACGGATCCAAAAATACTAAAATATACAGTGTGTTTTATTTAGAAATATTAAAGATGATGCTACGTTTTTGTATATGCGGCAACGCTGCCTCATTAAAAATATTTTAGATCGTTAGATCACAAGCAACTACTTATGCAGCCAAATTTCAAAAAAAAAAATGTGTTATTAGATAAAGACCTTTTTTGGCTCATTGATTTTTTTTGCATAAAAGAGAAAACAATAGAAGGGTAAATATTGATTTAGTAATCGCCCGTTATACCCAATGTCCATCCCAAAACTAAATCAGGTTAAATAAAAAAAAACCGTAAAAGTAATATTTTGGGGCCTAATATGATTATTTAAACAAAAAAACCTATCTAAATTCCTTGCTTCTATCACTCATCAAGTCACATTATCAAAATTCTGATGAAAATTATAAAGAGAAAATAATATTAAAAATTCTCAAAGGCAAAGTTAACTAAGTCCTTTGATCTCGTATTAATTACGTACTTATAATTAACAACGAAGGCATAGAAGCTCCGAGCTTCCGCTTAAATGCAAAATTGATAGGTACCGGTGAGCCTTTTTATACTTCAACAGGTTTTCCGTTTTACTTCGTTAAACTTATCTGCTAAAGAGTTTTCTTTCTTTGAAGGTGATCGACACTATTCGAATATAAATTAAATTTATCTTTGGATCATTTAATTGATGCCTACCCTCTACCTCAAGTCCTTCCCACTTGAATGTCTAATTTTTGACTTTTAAAAGTTAAATCTTTGGGAGAAGTTAAACAATTTCATTGATGTTTTTTATTGGTGCTTTGGCCTTTAAGGTAGTATTTACGCTGGCGATCAAAAAATATTGAACATTTTCTGATTTTTTTAAGCAGATGTATTAAGAACTAACCAACGATTAGTACTAGATTAAACCCCATCAAATTTAACATGGTTTAGACAGTTGTTACCAATTTAAATTAAGCGCCTCCTATCGGATGTTTTTCAATCACTAAAGTCCGCGCGTTTAGTAAAGAGGCCACCGACGTCATCATTATCTAAGCGAAATATTCTGTAACTCTCTTTTATTCGCGGTTTCGAAGCCTTCGTATCGTTACCTAGGAAGTAGGCATTTTAAAGATTTGATTTAAAAAATATATAACATTTTAAATACGGGATGAGGAATAAGAGGAGATTTTGCGCAGAAAATGATGACGTCGGTGGTCTCTTACTAAAACGCTGCTGGACTCTACTAGTGCACTATGACATTTGTTTGTCATATTTTGCTTGGTGTTGTTTCACTTAGTTCTGAAAACAGATAATCAGATAGTTTTTGTTAATAAAGTAAATATTTGTTTTGCCATTTTCGACGGGTTTAATTAAGTTTTACATAAAAAAACGCATGGAGTCAGCAGGTTAGGCAAATACCCTACAGTGAAGAGCGTGGTGCAGAGGCTAGCGTAGAGTCCGCGCGTTTAATAAAGAAGCCACCGACGTCATCATTATCTGCGCGAAATCTCCTGTTATTCCCTTAACCCGTATTTAAAATGTATTTTGTTTTTTCATCTAAACCTTAAAATACCTGCTTCCTAGGTAAGGGTACAAAGCTCACGAAACCGCGATTAAAAGAGAGATACAGGAAATTTCGCATAAATAATGATGACGTCGGTAGCTTCTTTATTAAACGCGCGGACCCTACCAGCCCCTTACCGCAGCGATCCGAGTTTGAACCTTGAAATCGGACATCGGACTTTTAATTGCTCGTCACCTCACAGTTGGCAATGTCAAACCTCTGTGTAGTATTCTGTCATTCCTAAATAGTAGTTATTTAAAACAAATAACGTCCGTAGTGGCACTACCGCGTTCCCTAAAAGTGCTTTGAAATGCAAAAACTGCATGTTTCAGTGCTTGAGTAAACTTGACAGAACAGGGCAAAAAAGGGTTAAACATCCAGTAACCCGGCACTTACGGTACACTAATATTTAGGCATAAGCCTTCGTGTGATGTCATGAAAATAAAAAAAGGGTTATAAAAACCTATTGGTAATTAAAAAATAATAAGCAGCAGTGTTGCAATTCGGTTAATAAATTGACAAAAATGGGTATCTAGATTAAAAGTGTCAAAAATATTTACCACATTTACAGAAATATACGATTTTGGGTTTGTGTCTCGGCTAAATGCACAAGCACTTTTAAAAACCCAGCATTAAATTTTAGACAAAATAGTGGTATTCTTTCGAGACACTACACAAACGGTGATACCATTTTTTGAAACCTTTATGGCTAACTTTATTCCAAATGTTTATTAATATTTTAAATGGCATCTGTTAGGTGATAAAATGATTGTGATCACATACAAGTGATAGAACTTATAGAAGTGAAACTGATAAATTTTTAAAAGAAAACCACTAATTTAAGGCTACATTGTCTAAAAAAAAAAGGAATAACCAGCTAACGTTCCGCGTAATTTTATATAAATTGACAAAACATAAGTTCTTGAATATTTACCCTTAAACTGCAGACATCACAAATCCAACTTTGCAACTTTTGTTTCATGGCAATTTTTTTACAACATCCATGATAACAACCATCATAACATCTAGCACAAATTGTAAACCAATTGTTCTTGTATTTTTATTGCATTTATTCAATAAATTATTAAAATTATTTAAAAATCACGATATTAACTGCTACAATAGCAAGAAAGACTTGACTATGAATTATCATGAACTTCTTTACTAGTTTAAAACTATACCAATTAGGGGTTTTTAACCACGTTGCAAGCTTAATTTTAATAACCAATAGAATTATTTGTGTTAAGTCAAGCGGTCATCTACTAATATTAAACCGCCGCGAAAACTATAATAGCTTGTAACTTTAATGTGTAAAATGTTTTTTAATAATTTAAATTTATCAAACGGTTAAATTTATAAATATACAGGGTGTCTCTAAAAGGTCTGCACAAAGTGCTTCAACAAATTTCTTGTACCAAAATACGACGATCTAACCCAATTAACTTTAGTCGAAAAAGGTGATCGCTTACGGAATACAGGGTGTCAAAATTATTATTTTATTTTAGGTATTTTTAAATATTTTATTTATTATAAGACATTTTTGACCAAATTCAGTATTAAAGGTTTTTAAAAGGAATCAGAAATTGCTAATATTTTTGTCGTAAATGTAGAGGAAGGCACCTGCAGTCCTATGCTTAGGTTCAAAGTGTCATTACTTTTTTTGCCTTGATGTAATATAATTCAGGTATAAATATTTTCTATTTCTTTATATTTTTTCCATTAAAAAAACTTATAGTTGATAAATATCGCTATGAGCAACCGTTGAGATATTTCAGATGGAAATTTTTATTCCATGCCATTGCATTCATTCACGCTTTATTTAGGTCATCGGGTAGTAACCAAAAGGTCTGTACAAAATGCTACCACAATTTTTTGGGCCAAAATACAATGGTCTAATACAGTTTACCTTAGTCAAAAGGTGCTTGGTTAAAAAGATACAGGGAGTCCAATTTTTCATTTATTTTTTATTTACTTGAACACCCCGTATCTTGCAAACGATTAACTTTTCAATAAAGATAAATGCAACGATTAGCATTTTAGCGTTGGAAAATTAAAGTTATAATTTGTACAGGTTAAAAATAGAAATGATATTTTTATGTAAAATAAAACGTTTATTTTAAAATATCTCAGAATCGGTTGCTCAAAGCAATTTTGATCATTTGTTATGATCATATTATGTACAGAACGAAAAACTAAAATCCATTAATTCCTAATTTAAACAAAATAATATTTGGCTTTTCTCCAGAATAAAATTAAATAGTTTATTTAACATTTTAGGAAAAGTTAAAACTTTTATATACGATGAAGAACTATTTTGCTCTTACACAATATAACAAAAGGTATGATTACTTTAAAAGAAATAAAATAATCAAATATTTAATATTAAGTAATTTATAACACAAAGGTTTCAATCTATAAACAAAGGTTCATTAGCACTCGGTTGAAATTATTTTAATTCAATAAAATAAAATCTTTACAAGACACCAGACGGCAACTGGGCCAATGATTGCGTCTCAAAATGTGGTGAATAGTTTACCAAAAATTAGTTGGTAAATTTTTAGGTAAACTGTTATTTACCACTTTTTGGTAAACTATTTACCACATTTTTAAGACGTAACCATTGGCCCAGTTGTCATCTGGCGTCTTGTAAAGATTTTATTTTATTGATTTAAATACTTTTTAATATTACTTTGGAGAAAAGCCAAATAATATTTTGTTTAAATTTAATCTCCCAAAAAACAAATAAAGCATAAAATTCATTAAATACTATTTAGGCAAATCATCGTCTTTCTAAATTTTAACGCGTCTTAGGACCGTGGTGAGGTAGTGACACTTTTTGGGCATGGGTCCCTATACTCAAATGTTTTCTATTGTTGCACTTAATAACCCCTAGAAGTTCCATAGCTATGAAACACCCTGTATAATTATAATAAATGTCGTTTAATTGTAAAATAAAGTTTATTATAACTCTCCTATTTGTCGTTCCGCCAATCTGGTGTCCCAATTTAAGGTTTAGGAGCAAATCAAGGCAGCTGGTTGCATGTGCGGCATACATGAAACAGGCGGGAGTAATAATAATTATCGACTCCACGTTGTGACAGACACTGGTCTACAACTTTATTAGAGAAGTCGGACTCGCCATTGTATGGTGCCCCAATTAAACAGTTGCCATTTAGAAGCTTTGTTTAAATACTTATCTAGAAGTTTTCGTATAGTAATAATATATCCCATTAAAAATATATTTTATATATACATATGATTGCTGGATTGTATCAAAAATCGGACTCTACAAGGTGTCTCTAAAAGGTCTAAAAAAGCTACCACAGATTCCTGAGGCTGAAATATGACGATCTTACCCAACATGCCTTAGTCCAAAAGTGGATGATTTCGGAGATACATGGTGTCATCATTTATTCTGATTTTAGTTTCATATAAATAATTTTGTCGATAATGGGTGCATTGTCACAATATTTGGCCAGAGGGGTTTTGGGAGGTGAGAAATACGAATCTGCTATCCATTTTATGGTAAACCTGCCGTATCTTGAAAAATTTAAAACAAAGTAACTCTTTTAAGCCACCATATATATAACTTTTAGGTACAAATTCTTATTCTTTGACATATTTTACATAAAAAGGTATATGTGGTAAAAGTTGATTTAAACAGCCGTTATTGAGATATCCGGATTTAAAAAAATTACTTCTATTTGGCCAGGTCTGAACTATACAGGGTATTAAAAATAAGATGGATTATATTTAAAAGTATGAATCCTTAGGTGAAGAAATAAGTTTTGATATATGTATGTCTTAAATGTCTTAACTTTTGGAAATACAGAGTAATAAAAAAACATATTTTTAAATAATTTAACTACTTTGCATCTCAAAAGTTTAGCCATTTAGGAAATAAAATTATTTATACTTTTCTTCCTAAAATCACCTAAGGATTCATATTCTTAAAAGATTGACATCTTATTTTGAAACACTCTATATAGCTTAGAGCTGGTCAAACAGGAAGTGGTCTTTTTAAATCCGGATATTTCAAAAGCGGCTGTTTAAATCAACTTTTACCACGTATATCTTTTTTATGTAAAATTTGTTGTCGAGTAATTTGTATCTAAAATCCTATACTGCCTGTGAGTATTTTCTACACTTTTAATAAGCCAAGCTGTGGCTAGAAAAAGTTATTTGGTTTTTAATTTTGCAAGATAACCGAAGCTAGTGCCCTCTAAAGCTTGCAACAAAAGTAATACTAGATTGGTTTTTACTCCCAAAATTTCCGCTTGCAAATATTAAGCCAACAAATCCATTTGCGACAAAATTATTTATAAAAAACCTAATTTAGAAAAAATGTTTGACCGCAATCGTCCATTTTGGACTAGAGCATGGTGGGTTAGATCGTCATATTTTAAGCGTCAGGAACCTATGGTAGCTTTTTTCGCACCTTTAGAGACACCCTGTATATCTAGGGATATTCAGAATTTTTTCTTTATAATCAAAAGCCTTCTTAGGTACAATAAACCTGTTTTATTGTATTTTTGCCTTCTAAAAATGAATCTGAGGCCACAATTTGGCGGTCAGGTCATAATTTTCAACCATCAAAACACAGGTTAAGATTTTCTTTACCCATTTTTTATTAGGTTGGCAATGGAGGCAGAAAGTCCTAGAAAGAAAAAGAACTTTTTTCTTTCTAGGACAAATTATTAAAAGGTTTAAAACAAATTCTTATACCACTTTTTTCATCAAATGCAGTGAAGTAGTCAGATTTTTTTAATATGTATTATGTGTTTTATAAAGTATTAAGTTAATATTTTGACCAAAATTTTGCAGTAGGTTATGCAAACACATTAGTTACCATTTTTTAAAGAACTTTTAATAATGTAGTTGTGCTTTACATCTATAAAATTATGAAAACTACGCCAATCGTTGTACTTCTCTTGCCTTGCATAATGACGAAACTAAACTACGAAAGTTTAGCTTTACAACAGAAAAGTAGAAAGTTTTAGGCAAAAGAGCAACAATTAAATATTGTTTTAGTTGTAAAAAGTAATGCAGAATAAAAAAAATGTCCAAGTTAAAAAAACAAAAAAAAAGTAATGTAAAATTTTAAAAGCGTAGTGCCAACTATCACCAATTAATAAATAAACAAAAAAACTGGAAGCAGATAGATTTTTTAAATTTTGGTACAATTTATTTGAAATACATCAATATATTAAATTTGAATGACAGTTTCCAATTATGAAGGTAGGTATTTATTTGTGTAATACTGGGAATTTAAATTCAGAATAATAATAAAGAGCCAATCAAAATTTATATTTACCATCAATATTTATTACAGTAAATAAAAAATAAATATATTAAGCAATACGTTCAAAAATTTTTTGAACTAATAAAAAAGAAGCACACATTAATTTGCGAAAAATATTTCGATCAAATTAAAATAGGTTTAATTTAGGTACAACAAACATTTATATTTTTACTAGCAAAAGTGTCTAAAAAATGACATTCAAAAACTACTAAAAATTAGTAACAGCAAAAATAATTAGAGTGTATTCCCTTTAAAAGCTTAGCAGGAAGGCTAGCAACCCAAATATTCAGCTCTAATCCGGATTAAAGTCTCCGACAAATAAAATGCTAAATTTTTACCGATTACCACTTTTGGATGTAGCAAAACTGTAGACCAATAATAATTTGTTTCTGTCAGACCCTTCTTCTCGTCTTGAGCATGCGCTCTTAGTTACTATAAACAAACGTTACCACATGTGATACTGAAGAAAAAAGTTGAGGAATTTGCTTTTGACTTGAAAGAAAAAGCTTTAGCCAAAAATACAGTTAATTTTTTTATACATTTAACATTGTAAAGTTAAAATATACTGCAGGTATTAAGACCAGCAACATTTTACCTTTGTTAAATTGTTTAAAAATAAGGGAGCACATAGTATAGTTAGTTTTAGTTTTAGGATAAAAAAAAAGTTAGCCATTGTTCAAGCCAAACTTTATGTTTAAAAAGAGTACCTATTTACTATTATTATATTCGCACCAATTCTATGCGACTGCAAGAAAATATTAATATCTTACAAAGTTAAAAGTCTACTTAACTAAAAATTATTTTTAAAACTTAGAAAAAAATGTGATTTTGTATAGGTATTAAACAGGGTTTCAATTGTTAGAGGGACTCATAATATGTCAAAAACACCTAAACTTTGTTTCTTGGGGAATTTTAATGCTTTATTTTAAACAAATTGTAAAAACTCTATGGGAGTACTTAGAACAACCCGTAAAATCGTAAAGGGAAAGAGGATTTAAGTAATACTTTATTTTAAAGGCATCTAAATTGCTTTTCTAAAAACATTATACACTTAAACTTTTTTGATAGGTTTCTAAAAATCATGAAAACATATTTAATTATTTAGGGCACTGAAACATAATCATTAAAAAAACACCCTTTGTTATTTTTGTTTTATTTTGCACATTATTTTATTAACCCTACTACACATTATCCTTAGATGGGTATTTATTGCAATTTCATATCTCTATCAGGAATTCCATAATTTATAAGCCTATGAATCACGATATTTTTTTAAATAATTTATTTTATACGGTCTAAAATATTTGATTTACAGCAATATGGAGTCCTCTGTAAAATGTTTTTGTTATCTATGCTCAATAATAATAAGTATTATTGTTCTTAAACCTATCTCTAATCAAAATAGTACTCCATAATCAATATGTTTTATTGCAACGCTTGTCCAGGGAATAACCAATCAGGTGGATGAAACATGGGTATTCATAATTTTTCTTTTTTAAAAAGCGAAAAATGCGTTTATAGCATAGACATAACTTCTGTTAATATAAAAAAGCCTTTATCGTCTATACTTGTTTTGACTGTAGCCTAAGATAGTAATGTATATTTATTTTTACGAAAACCATAGTAAACTTAATATATTTTTTTGTTCTATATTTGTGTTTTTTCTGCCATATTTAAATTGTTTTTATATAGGTCAAAACAATCGACCATTTTTATTTTGACTTCTGAAACTCATAAATTGGTTCCTTGGCACCTCCAAAGGATGCGCGGCGGTAACGATAACCTCCTAATAAAGAAAAAGATTCGCTTTATTCTTTTCAATCACCTTAAAAACTCCATACCTTACCCTTTGGTAATCAGATAGTAAAAATTCAAAAAATTGAATTCGCTTTAAAAAAATATATCTTCTACCCTTTTTTAATTAATCTAATCAATTAAAAGATGTATGTATAAAGGTTAAAGATTAAAGAATTTAAGGAATAACATTTTTTTAACTAATAAATTATGTAACCTATTAAAAAGAATATGAACCTCTTTTGTAGAGCGTTTACTTTTAATTAAAAAAGTAAAAACCTTATTGTCAATAATTATTCTTTATAGGTTAGAAATGTTCAAAACAATAACATAAATCCTATTTTTATGGTATAAAGTATAAACAACTCTAATGGAAGAGAGCCTAATTTGTTACAAAAACTCTTTAAGAGTTTTCCTGTGTTATTAATAAATGATTAGATATGATTTTTTTTCTCTGGAATTAAGAAAATACGCAACACTAAAATAGGGCGAATCTTCCTATTAAAATTAGAATTAATCGTGGCCGAACATTTTCTGACAGTGTCTAGAAACCAAATTTTCAGGGTCAGAAGTCAAAGTAAATAGTCGATGACACACCTGAGTATACAGTGCCTACAGGGTCAGGTTATTTATCGGTCGTCTTATATACGTTTGGGTGATGTCAGCCAGACGGGACCTACAGCTTAGAGTGGTTCTATTCACGACAATAACTTAAGACCACGGCCCCACCCAAAAGGATATTTGACCCTTTGACTTCCGCCTTGATCCTTTGGTGACCTTCAGAGTCGATACATTTTGCACCTTTTTATCTGTTGTTTGGCTAACCATAAATAAGTGTTCTGGCCGGACAAGCGCTTTATTCAGCCGACAAGTGACACATGGATTAAAAGAAACAATTGCAAAATTTATGGTTGGTCTTTAGTTAAAATATAATAAATTCACAATAAAATAAATTTTTAAGTATTCATTAAAATAAAACACTAACTTAAAATGAACGTCAAACTGCTAAATAAAAGTTACTTTGTTTAACACTATATGCACCAAAAGAATTATATTACAACTTTCCTAACCATATAAACATGTTTTTCGTAAATACTTTAAATATTTTGTTTATAGTTAAAACTCATACTAGGGTTAAACAATTTTAAAGTAAATTTACTAACATTGATTAAAATTAATAAAGGAAGCACTTAAAGTACAAAACATGTATTTTTGATCCTAATTGAATATCCGGCACAGAATATAAAAGAGGTATAAGAGGTATTGCTGATTAATTTTGTATACATTATTAAAGGTGCAGAATAACAAAATGCTATTTATAGTACTTAAATTAATGGCAGAAAGGTAGAAAACTTTTATCCGCAAAATCACTTTGTCCCCTGTTAAAACTAAAAATATATGAATTAAGGTATTTTATTAATCACTATTTTCAATTAAACAGTACCTTACTAATAATTTTTTTTTATTATTTCTCCAATTAGTTGCTTTTAAACTAGTTTTTTAGGTGATTTAAAGTAATGTGTATTATCAGGTTACTTTTGGATCCCATGCAAAAACAGTATCAGTTACTTTAATTTTAAAAAGGTTTGTATGGTTATGTACACAAAAATATATAACATGTTGCTTTAACTATATAATATAACACTTTTTGTATACAGGGTGTCGCCGGACAGGTAAGGTCAAAATGATGGGGGTAATAGAGTGAGCCAAAACAATGTTAGTCCTTCCATATAACAAACAGTTCTATCGCGCTTTCTTAGGGAGTTTACTAACCTTTAAAGTTATGATAAAAAATGTACTTCATTTATAAGTTTTAAACGGTTGCCACATTTTGTTTTCCATAGGCAAATGATGCGCAGTAAGTCATAATTATATAGAGTAAAACAAATTTGTTTCGATTATTGTATGCATTTTTTACAGAGGTAAAAAAATTGACATTTTGGTTTGGCCATTTAATTCCTTTATAATTTTTGTACAGAAAAGTATACTTTATTTAAATTGATATCTTAAATTATTTTTATAAAAACGCATTTTAAATCCAGACCCATTTGTATGTAATAAAAATTCAATTTTTGAAAATGACAAAATATGGCAAAATTATAAAAAAAGTAGACTTTATTTGTGTTATTAAGTTTAAAAAGGCTTTTAAGCACCATTTTTAACTATTTTTACCACATTTAAATAATTTTCTTAAAATATGGATTTTTATTGAATATACAAAATAGGGGTATGTCTGGTTTTTAAAATGCAAATTTTATGAAGAACGGTCCAAGATATCAATTTAAATAGGGTACACCTTTTTTTGTACAAAAATAATTAAGGAATTTACAGGTGAAAGTAAAATGTAAAAGTTATTCAGTTTTGTAAAAATGCATACAATAAACGAAAAAAAAATCGTTTGATCCTATATAATTATGACTTACCTGCGCAATCATTTGCCTATGGAAAAAGCATTGGTTAAGTATAGAATGCTCAAATATCATTATTATTGTGGCAACCGTTTAAAAGTTATAAATAAAATAAGGTTTTTTTGTCTAACTTTAAAGGTCAATCACTCCTTAAGAATGCGCGATAGAACTTTTTTAAGAAACTTTTATATATAGCACTAACATTGGCTCACCCTATCAATCACTCCTTAAGAAGGCGCGAAAGAACTTTTTAGAAACATTTATATATAGCACTAACATTGGCTCACACTATCATTTTGGCCTTCACCTTTCCGGACACCCTATATATATTTGGTCATAGAAACGTCTATCGTACCGTTTGTGTGTACACTGTCGATAAATAATTTTGATTATCGCATTTGATTTAAATTTATTTGAAGCAAAAATAAAATAGGTTTAAAATTTTACGGTTTTAAAAAGCAGGTTTAAATAATACCCCAAAATTCAAACACGTAAGTACACCACTGAATTTTACGTAAAACCATCTACTAAATTTTACGTAAGAAAGCTACTAAACTTTTTTATTTTAAGTTTGTTTTTATTTTCATATTTGTCTGACTAATAAGAAAGTAAAAATCGACAAATTTTAAGAATCTCCCTAAGTATTTCTAAGTAAAAGAGAAAGCGACTTGTATCTTAGATTTTTTGTATCTCTTACCTTTTAGTCTATACCCTTTAATTTTACTCAAAAAGAGCCCTGCACAAATTCAATCCATTTATTCTGAACGAAATAAATATTTTCAATAATTTTCACCCTTTCTTATAACTTTAAAACAGTAGTCCTAAAAACTTTGTTTTTACCTAAATTAACTTTGCTCTGTTTAGTCGATTAATTGTAAAGTCAGAATTTCAGCCTTATTGCAGCCAAAGGCAATCCATTTGTTATAATCGGGAAAAGGCAAAGGCTTTGTGAAATATAACAAAGTTTATTTTTCAGACAATGTGCACATTGGAAGCTTAACGTAGATGTGATTAATTAGATCTACGAATTTTTGTTTCTGTTAAATATAGATTTAAAATTAAAAGAAAGCTCGAAAAACAATATTTATTTATTGGTTTTGGGTTAACTGAAAAATACAGTTAGAAAAATATGTTAAAAGAAAAATGGGTTAAAAACATTATCAGTTAAGTTATTTGGGAAAAGAGACAGATTTAAGAAAAACCGCCGAAACACGTCATGATATTTATTAAGGGGGAAAAATTAGATGGCGCCCTTTAACCTTTTAATCACCAGGGCCATCACTTTAAAATTTTTAAATGGAAAAAGGGGTCGGGTTATACATCACTTTAAAGCTCTTGACAAGTTATTTTTAACCCTAGAACATAAAGCCAATATTTTTACCTGCATTTATTGGCAGTACTTTTATCTTTCGATAAGTTATCAGATACCTGAGATACTAGGGGTAACCAAAAATACAACATTTTTTAAATTCTCCCTATAGCAAAGAAACTAAGAGGGGCTAGGACAAATCTGTTTGCGGCATCTTTCGTTTCACAAAAAAGTAGCACGGTGTCGCAAAAACCGCATCTTTGTATCTTTACTCATAAGCGAGAAACCCCGTAAAACACAGGACACCCTGTATATCGCAAATTTTTTTGGATCAGGTTTTATCGGATCGGTTAAGTCAGATTCAAAATAACGATGTATATATTCACAATGACGTCAATCACCTAAGTCACGTTTTTACGCTTGACCTAGTAAACTTAATAAATTTAAATATAAATAGACATTAATATTTTTTTACTTTTTATTTGTGTATAGGTCTTTTATTACTCTAACTAACCGACTCGTCCTGCTTCGTTATTTTTTATTTCTTGTACTTAGTAGGATGGCTATATTGCCCAAACTAATAAAGTAAGGTGTACCTTATAAGGTCTTAAAGCCTTTTTAAAGATCCATTTATTGGTAATATAATTTCGAAGGTGCTTCATTAAAAAATATACACTTTTTTCCTACCCTGTATATTATTACTGGTGTTACCATAAATTTTGTTTAAGCTTTAAGAAAATACTACATTAAGCACATTTTTAACTTTATAAGTTTAGGAAATACGGCCATCCCAATCAAGTATTTGGGTAATTTTTATACTAGTGTTATAAAATACTCGTCAGAAGCTTTAAAATAATGTATCACTTGACTACCATTTTTATTTAAGAATTTGAGGGTGGTAGCCTTGGAAGTAAAGCGGTTGAAGAGGCGCCGTCAAATTTTTCGTAACAAATGTACCTCCCTCAGGAAACATCTTGACGTCTTTCGGTGATTTTCTCAAATCTGCGTCCTTTCGCAGATAATTTAAGTGGTTAGTTTTTTTATTAATACGTATAATAATTTACCGAAATGCGAATTAAAAGCAACCTATACTGCTTATCACAAAACAACTATTTTCTATATGTTTTTTAATAATGATATGAATATTAGAAAAATACATATTTATTGTGTAATACAAGTAAAATATAAAATGAATTTTTTTTTAATTTGCTTCACGACTTTATTTATTACACTATAAGAAAATATTAAAATTTACAATATACAGGAAATAACAGAAATTTATTATTTTATTTTTATTGATTAATATTTTAACCAAACTTTTTATAGGTCAATAGTGATACTTTTATTTACACATAACACAAAACCTAAAGGTTATTCCATTTAAAAGAAAAAACGATGCATTTTCTGACTTTTCTTGTATTTTGGAAATTCAAAATTGTAAATTTGTGTATTTTAGCTAGCACCGTTTGAAAATCGCAATTTTAAATAATTGCATTACAAAAAGATTATTACGCCAAAAATTGCATTTCTTAAATGAAACACCCTATCCATTATAACATTTTTGGATACTATGGCAAATTCTAAGACTTTTAATAAAGGTACTATATATCTATATTTAACTGTTTTTAAATTACTGACGCTAAAACAGTCATATTTTTGCCCTATATTATTTAATTAGAAAAAGCATATCAATATAAAATACAGGGACAGTGATCACCTGATAATTTACGTCATTAAATCAACTAATAGGTAAACATTTAAATTGCTACTTTATAAGTATAAGGTAATCACCTGAAATTTACTTTATTTTTATTTATATAGTATATCCCGAGATAGGTGTTACAAGAGGACAAATAAATGAACAAAAATTTTTGAATTTCTAAAAAAATGTTTGGAACAACTTGTCGCTTGGTTCAAAACTAATTACTGAATTTGGATTTTATGTTAAAATTTAAAGTCAAAGTATAGGACTAAAAAAACCTAAATGTCAATTTTGTTTTATTACGCATTACGAAATTAATAATGGGTTCAGCACAGGGCAAAATTAAAAAAATAATAATTATTATTTTTTTTTAATCCAATGCCTCAAGCCATATATTTTAAAAACTGTTATTGCATTTTGTAAAAAATTGACTTAATTTATTTTTTACTTATACAACCATTAACAAACCGTATCTTGGTTCTTATTGATCGTAGAAAAATAATAATTTGAAAAAAATGTTTTTTTTTAATCTAAAATATTGCTTTTACACTTTTTTTAATAAAACGCTTAGTTTTCGGGTTAATCACAAAAAACATTAAAAACGTCGATTTTTCCTTCGATAAATTAATACTTTTAATTGCGAATAACTTGAAAAATTTATTTTAAAAAGAGTATCCGCTGGGGGATAGAACCACCCACAGGGTTTTGGCGCCCTTCGCAAAGGTTTTAATTCTGGGCCGTTCTCTTAATTTCAAGTCAATCCATGTACGACCAATGAATTGACAGGTTTCATCTTTTTTTTTTAGTTTCATTATCTGTACTATTTAGGTTTGGGACCATGCAGAACTTTTTATAAAGAAGTTCTTTTTGTAAAATTTATAATAAAAAAGTATTCCAGACAATGCGAAAAAAATTCTTTTATGTAATGTTAATAAATTAAGTGATTGAATTCTAATTTTCGTTAGTAATATTTTGATCAGATTAATGCGAGGTACTAAATTAGTTTTTTACTTAATAAATACTTTTCGTAACTACCTAAGGTGAAGTTCTTTTTTGTATTAAATCAAAAGCTAGTTTTATTAATGTGCCAAAAAATGTAAAATACCCTTTTAATAATCCATGGAGCAAAAATTTTTACTCTGAATAAAAATGACAAAACAATTAAAGTAACTTTTTATCTTTGTTTTTGTCTAAATTGTTTTAAAAGCTCCTCTTGTCAATTAAAAGTTAAATATGACAGTCAGAAGGATTCCGAGTTGCTGCAAAACCCAAAATGGACTTAATTTTTCCCAGTATCCAAAAGCGATAAGTATTAAATTTAATTGGTAGTTCGAATTTACACCCAATTATAGCCACGATGTAAACCATTTGTTATAATCGGGAAAAAGCAAGGCAGTAAGAAATATTGGGAACTTCGGTTTTAGAAAATACGCTTTCCGAGCACGTTCGGGACATAATATAATTAATTAACTTTTTGTGGGGTAAAGAAAATAAGCTAAATGTTGGCTTTTGATTTTATCGCACAATGGCTTACTGTTTTTGTGTTTTTGAACAATATAAATTACCGAGTTTAATTAGGTTAAAAAAAATGTATTACGTGCTGACTTTTTTTTTGTACAGCCACAATTACGTGACACAAAAATTAGTTGTTTATTCTGTTTTTTAACGTTATAAAGATACAGTTTTTAAATTTATATTATGACAATTGTGTTTAAATAAAAACATTTTTAAAGATATGCTCTATATTGGTTAGGCGGATTCATTTATTGAATGGTCACGCCTGGAAAGAATGGGACCGCTTCGGTCCTGGTCTTGGGGTATACGAGCTGACCCTGTTCAGCCTTATTGATCCCTATGAACTTGCCGGTCGCCTGAAACAAAATAAAAGAAAAACCCAAAAAATTCTAATTAAAAAACGACGTTTCGTTGAATATTAAATTTATTTCCTATTCGTTGAATTTTATTTGATAGTCCGGGAATGTATAGTAAAAATAAATTTATAATAAGTCTATTCTGATTTTGTCTTATATTTGGTTTTCAAATTCATGGAAACAATTATTAAGATATTTTAATTCAAAATAATTATCCTCTTGATTTTATAAATAATTGTTTTCATAAATTTAAAAATCCAAATATAAGACAAAATCAAAATAGACCTATTACAAATTTATTTTTACCATACATTCCCGGACTATCAAATAAAATTCAACGAATAGGAAATAAATTTAATATTCACACAATTTTTCAAACACAAAACACCATTAGATCTCAGATAACAAAAAAAACGATACAACTTAAATGAAAATACAAATAATTTATAAAATACCTTACGAATGCAATAGGTTTTATATAGGTAAACTTGTAGACCATTAGCTAAACGCAGAAAAGAACACAGATCATACATTAAAAACACAGAATTTCATAAATCAAAAATCTGCCAACACGCATTTGATAACAATCACAGAATAAACTGGGATGCTTTGAGTATTTTAGCAAAGGAAACTTGTTCGAAAAAACGCAAAATCAAAGAAAGTGCGTATATATTATTAAATAAAGATAATTGTGTAGCATCAATTTCAGTTAATTTAAATAACACTTGGTTGCCTTTGCTCGATACTGAAGTATCTTCAGGAAGCTAAAAATCAATTAACTCATTACCTTTTTGACTTATAAATAATAAATACACCAGTTACTTATGTCACTCATGACACATATTATTATGTCAAACTATTTTCAGTTTGCGATTTTAAAAGCATAAATTTTAATCATTTCTAATTTAAATATTAGTTAATTTTATATTTTTAGTTTTTAACTTCATTTTTAACTTGACAACGGTGGCAGACTTGCCACTGAAACGTCGTTTTTTAATTAGAATTTTTTGGGTGTTTTGCGGGGTTTTTCTTTTATTTTGTTTCAGGCGACCGGCAAGTTCATAGGGATCAATAGGGCTGGACAGGGTCAGCTCGTATACCCTGGGACCAGGACCGAAGCGGTCTCATTCTTTCCAGGCGTGCTACCCAACAAAAGACCATCCAGTAAAAATATTTTTATCGTGATGGAAGGAAAATTGACATTGTATCTCTGTTAACAGGTACTAATATGTGACGTTTCATAAAATTACTTTTATCCCGTGGGAAAAAAGTGGGTACTTTTGCCGGACATGCATACACGTAAGAAAAGGCAAATCTTTAATTTTAGAATAATTTATTATAGAGAACTTACATTTTCTTTATATTAGGAGTCCGGTAAAATATTTTTAACTTTATAATATTCTAAATACCTACTAAAAGATCGTTTTAACTTTTAACTTTATAATTTAAGTCTGTCAAATTTTAAAATTAAATCGACAAATACGAAATAATTTCCTTAAGAGTTTCCATGGTAATCTAGTTCTTATTATGTTTCAAATATACCAGTCGACCGGGTTTGAAACTTCAAATTTTACATAATTAATTTTCTGACTTTAATATTATATTTCTCATTAATAAAAGGTCGTCGTTTTTTACAGAAAAAATTGTGTATTATACACAAAAAAATATATTTTAGTTTTCGGCCCATTGTTTCCATCCGCTTCGCGTCGGGAAACAACCCAACCTCGAGCTATAGTCTAAAGCTTTTTTCCTTGTATAATAAATTACTATTTGTGACCCCAATTTGCAAACCTCGTACTTTAATAATTAAATATCTTACAGAACATATCATAAAGAAATAAACTATTTGGTTAACCTTATAATCACTTAATATAATAATATACAGGGTGGCCGACCGTATTCGATACGGTATGTGGGTTGGATAACCATGGGGTTTTTTAAAAGTGAATACTGGAACATATACAGGTCGAATAAGGCCACAGTATAAAATTATTTTACTCTATACAGGATGTCTTAAAAAGTGTGACGTATCAAAGCTATATTTTTTTAAATGGAACACCCTTTTTTATGACGGTTTTAGATTCTACATAAAAAAATAATTTAAGTTTGTTAATAATACTAAGCGTCTAATTTTATTCGTTTTTGTGATATTTGATTTTTTTCAAAATGCAGGTGTGCGATAAAATTAATTTTATGTTAACAATATAAACTCCCTAAACTTCAAAATTTGTTACAAGATTAGGAAAAGTCTGCCTTATTATACGTAGGTCATATTGAGATCCTAGATTATACAGGGTGATCAAAAATAATTTCAATTTTTAGGAAAGTCAAATAGAAATATCTCTCTTATTTTAAATGGAACGCTCTGTCTTTTTTTACACCACATGATGACAAATTAAATACTCTTGCAAATGGTGTATAGGTTGCCTATACCTATCTTTTATACTTTTTTGTAAATTCCGTTTTAACATATTTTAATTCCAAATGTCTATTTAATTTAAGTAGGTTGTCATATAGCTATGCCTATTTACTAAGCCCTTATTGCAAAATTTAAATTTGTCTGAAAAAAGCACACAATTAAAAGATTTTGTATAATCTGCCACTAATTTTAAAATTCGCACAAAAAAATCATTAATTGCTTATAATGCTACTTCCACATAACGCTTATTCCAGCTAAATGTGGTAATGATAAAACTTGTGTTTTTAAACAATCCTACTAACGTCTCTGGTCAGTTATGACGACATTCTGTAACCTATAACTCGTTTTTTCCATTATCCATAATCACTTTATCAAATTTTTTAAAGCAACTATTAAGTAATCAGATGGTTTCTCCTGGAATATTTTTCAGGATTAACTCTGGACTAAAGTAAACCATTTGTTTTACATCCTACCAGTATTATATCATCTTGTTCTTGTAGAAGAAGGGTTTTTATTTAAAATCATTAAAATTTCTTTTTAAAACTGACTATTAAACACTAGTAATCGATAAATGGTCGTTGTTGTTTCCTTAAGACAAAATATTAATGGCTGCTATGTCATAGCCAACTTTAATTTAAATAAACATTTGGACTAAAAATTTGTAAAACAGATTTTACTAAAAAGCACAAAAGATAGGTATAGGCAACCTATACACCATATGAAATAGTATTTTATTTGTCATCATGTGACGTAAAAAATACAGGGTGTTCCATTTAAACTAAGAGAGAAATTGCTATTTGATTTTCTGAAATATGAAATTATTTTTAATCACCCTGTACAATATTTGGTCTTGATATGACCTACGTATAATATGTCAGACCTTTTCTAATCTTGTTACATATTTTGAAGTTTAAAGAGTTTATAGGGTTAAAATAAAATTAATTTATAGTTAAATATCACAAAAATGAATGAAATTAAACACTTGGTACCATAAAGGAACTTGAGTTATTTATTTATGTGGAATCTTAAACCGTCATAAAATATAGGGATTATTCCATAAAAAAAAAATATAACTTTAATACGTCAGCACTTTTTTGAGACACTAGACTAAATTAATTTTATACTGTGGCCTTATCCGACCTATATATGTTCCAGTATTTACTTTTTTAAAAACCCCATGGTTATTCAGCTACAGGCCATGTCGAATATGGTGGGCCACCCTGTATTTTGTTAATTATTGCTTCTTAGTTATAATAGGATAATTAAAGTTATGGGAATTTTGGTAACGTTCGTTTATTGTCAAGTTAGTAAAGGGTGCAAAAATCTCGACATCAGTTAATTTTGAAGTTACATGATTTGTAAATTAGAGTTACGATATGTTGGTAAATTTCTGTAAAATTTAAGGTAAAGTTAACAACAAACTTTGTAAAAAAAGGGAATTAAAAAGCAGGTTACCTTAAAAATGTAAAAAGTATAGCAAGCCTTTAAAAGAAAGCACACATTGCTTGTATAAAATAAAGGTTTATGATATTATTCTTTTGGTATAGACCCATGTTGCTGAACAAAAAGTATAAATTTAAAATTTGTCCAAGGTCGGGTGTAACCAAAACAGGTACAGTATTAAGCTTCTAGTGTGTACGCTTAAAACAGTCTTTGTATACAAGGTGTCCAAAAACTCTATCGACAAACTTATAAGGGTAATTAAAAATATATAAATAAAATTTTATGTAAATTTATGCCCTAAACGTCATTCCTGTAGTTCATATCTTTGCAACATATGGAAATTTTATTTAATAATTTTTTTCTGGCGATCGCCTTTGCATGTCAAAAAACCTAAAAATTAACTTTTTAGATTTATCATGAAAAGAGCGATATAGCAATAAATTACAAAAAAAACCATATTGGAACCAAAAAAAGGGGGGTTATAAAACAAAAAATATTAAAAAACCTAAAGAATAAAATGTGCCCTAAAATCGGAATTTTTTAATAAGAAAATTAAGATATGTTGCAAACTTTTTGCCAGTTACTGTATTTATAAGTAGTCAGTGCCTTTTTTTATAAGCAAACTACCCCTTGAATTTTGTCGAAAAAATATACTTGGCGAAAATTATAAATGTATTTTTTCATGTTTTAAGGGGCGGTATTATCAGAAATTAAAATTGCCTAACACAAAATATTAAAATTAATCTTAATTTTCGGATAAGGAAATGGGTATCGTAAGCCATAAATGTGACAATGAAATAAGTTACTTGTCAAAACCACACATCGGTTATTAAGTTATCGTTTAAAATATTGTTTAAACCTGCAATAATTAAAATTACGGGCAGATGTTTTAAAAATAAAAGTTATATTTGGACTAAAAATGTGTATCGTATGCCATATTGTTACAAACATTTTTTTTTGTAGTAAAGTAAATACAAAAAGAATGTGTACCGTATAATACAGGGTTTTTATAAGTTGAAATTTTTCTTTTTACACTGTATAAAATGCAAAAAAAAGATTTTTTTAGAATAAATTAGGTTTAAAAATGCTTCATTTCCAAGATACAGCTAGTTAAAGTTAAAAAAAATGACTTTTTTGTCATAACTTTTCACAATTCCAGATATTATCACAAAATTTTCTACACTTCTTTTGACTATAACATTACATTTTTTGCTCTAAAAGGTATAATAAAAATACTAGGGGTGTTCGAACAAGATTTGTTATACATTTTTTTAAGGAAAAAGTAGTACGCTACTGCTTTTCCTTGTATCAATATTATTTTTAAGCTCAAACGCTTTATTTTCATGTCAGGTATCCTACATTAACCTATGTCCAATTAATTACGGGACACCCATTATAATTTATGCTATTGAATGGTAACTTATAGGATATACGAGAATCAACAAATAATGGGACCGCTTCGGTTCTGGTATCGACTCTGTTAATAACCTATTGATCTTTACACCGGCCGGTGGCCTGAAACAAAATAAAAAAACTACACAAAAACCCAAAATTAAAACTAAATATCGGTCATAACTCGATTTTTCCAAATGAAACGAGGGTGGCTCGTTAGGATACCTTAAAAGAGCATTTTATTCCAAATAATTTAATACCACGGTATTTCTGAGTAAAACTTTTCCTTCAGAACATATAATAATTCATGATGTCATAAATCAATATTGCCTGTAGTACAATGGTGGGTTAGGAATTTCAAATTAATGAGTTTAGGATAAAAACCTCTTCCTACATACCGTCTATGTGGTATCAAATTATTGACTATTAGATGACTAATTTTTTTCCATGGCTATTTGACTTAAAATAAACCATTTTAGTCTATTCATGGCACTCTAGATTGGAATTTAAAAATTAAATTTTTGACAGCAGAACTGTAAAAAAACATGTGAGGTGTTAGTGTATTCAGAATGTCATACTCTGTCGAAATAAGATAAAATATATCGGTGGTGCCATTTAAAATATTAAAGTAGCAGTCATTTTCGGTGCAAGCCGTAAGTAATGAAAGCAAGTAAAGTGGACCAGTCAATCCAAAATTATGTCAAATAACGATATATCAAATTTAATTTTTCTATCTTAAAAGGTAAAAAAGTTATAGGGGAGGAACCACCTGTGAGAAACACCCGGTATATACATATGACTATTCTACAATGTCAAGGTGCGAGCTAGGCGCCATTTCTAAATACTTTGTTTAGCACCCTGCATTCTAAAAAGGAAGTCGTTATCGGACATAATTTTATTTAAAAATATTTCCTATTATCTTGCATTTTATACAGTGTTAAAAAAATTACCAACTTTAAAATAATACTAATAACTAAAATGTTTAATATAACCAGTCTAGTTAGGCACCTCGCTGTGAGTTGGACTAAAAATTTAAAAAAAAATCTATAATTATTGTTCGAAAGGTTTAAAAGCCAGCTTTTGATTTATTACCATTTTAATGATTTATTAGGTGTTTTAATGCTTGAAGGGCAATAAAGGATTTTTTTTTATTTCAGATTTTATTGAGAAATAACCACAGTGCACTTATGATTTTACAGAAGATCATTTTCTTAAAAAGATAATTGTATTAACTACATTTTCATGCAAAAATCAAATATCTTCGAGTTCTTCATGAGATATCTAATTTTGTCCAAAATTTTCCTAATCTTTCTATAGTGCGGCGCCCATATACTTAGAAATTGGGTTATGTTATTTTAAAAGCTTAAACCAGACAATAATTAGGCAAATAGGCACAGCCAATACACATACTATATTATCTCCTCATATCTTCATTAAAACAATCGCTGACGGCAATCATAGAAAGAGAACTGCTCGCTAATTCCCAACTTTATAGTATGCAAATTAATTCTTGCGCTCGCACAAGGGCAGATAGCAACATTTATAATGGAAGGTAATCTGGTTCAGACATCATTACTGGCTTTGGCAATGGTAAAATTATTTCGGTCCGACAACTAAAACTGAGTGTAAATTGCGCGCTCCAAGTTCAGAATATTTTAATATAATTACCGAAGAATAATTGCGCGCTGAGCAAGCGATGAGAAAAAGCCGCTTTTGTCTTTAGCAACGTAGTTTGCAGTTATTTAAATTTCTAAAGTTAGGTGTTTAAATTTGTACGCAATAATAATTAAGGAGCATTGTTTTACCCGTTTCTAAAATTTATATTTACTTTAGGTTATTGTTTTAAAAGCTAAGTTTGTTTTCTTAAATTATTACCTAAATTTACCTACTCAATGTTTCGCTATAATAATACCATTTCAATATATTTTTTTGAGGTTAAAGTAAATATTAATAAAGAACAATATACTTAAACTTAAAATCAATAAAAATGTTTGCCAAATATGTTAAAATAAAAAATCTGTAATAATGTTTTAAGCTAAAAGCTGCAAATTTGGTAAATTAGACCAAACCATACATAACCTATATTTAGATACTTAGCGGCTAGTACCATTTCTGGATCTCTACGGTGATGTTAGTACCGAAGTGAACAAATCTGTTTTTTTTTTGCAGATCAGTGGACATAACTTAGAGTCATACCTTGGCGCTTTTGTGTAATTTGTGTCTAATTTATTTTAATGTGTAAAAATGTGTACAAGACAGAATTTTATTACCACAATGGTTGAAATAACATAATTTGGTGAAGAATTGGTGCTTCTGAAAATACTATAAGAATTCTGTATACTACTTGGGAAAAACACATAGTTGTTAAATGACACATTTTTGGGGCAGAAAAATATTATATGTTTTTTTTTATTTATTGTTATAATAAAAAGTATAAGATTTATTTAAATATACAGGGATTTAAAAGTTTTTTAAAGTATAAAAAAATTGAATTGGTTTCTTACTACATAGAAGGCAGGTTCAAAGTTTTAAAGAACTGGTAAATTTAGAAATTTAGTTACTTAAAAATATATTTAAACTAATAATATATAAACCTACGTGACTTGTTCATTTATAGTTATGCATAGGTACGGTATAATAAATATGCTCAAAATATCGAATTATTCATAACAAAAGTAATCAAAAATGTAGCGAACATTTTGCCAGTTACTGTATTTAAATGAATTTAATGACTTATTTTTTATAGTCGAACCAACCCTCGAATTTTGTCAGTTAAATTATCGAACACCTTGTATAAAATTAATACGTAGTTAGCTGTGTTGATAAATTTAAACAAAATGTTGCATATCATTTGCTAAAATTACCAATTTAGCAAAAACACAACTCCAAATATTTTTTTATACTTTTAGGGCGGTATTATTAGAAATTAAAAATCCTGGTATTGTAATTAACTATTTTTAATTGTTGGATAAAAAAATGCGTATCGTAAGCTATTATTAATAAATGAATTTATCTACTTGTCAAAACCACACATCGGTTATTAATTTTATAAATATATATATATATATATATATATATATATATATATATATATATATATATATATATATATATATATATATATATATATATATATATATATATATATATATATATATATATATATATATATATATATATATATATATATATATATATATATATATATATAATATATATATATATATATATATATATATATATATATATATATATAGTAATTTTGCCAAAATCGACAAAAACCGTTTTTACCCTTAAAAACTCACTCTTTCCACTTTCCGACTTTAGAGCACCTGTTATTTATTTTTTCTTTTATTGTTTTTATTTTCTTGACATTTTTAAATAGGTTTTATTTATCTATAATTTAGTTTTGGTTTTAAAAATTATCGACCGTCAAAGATTAATTTACAAAAAAAATAGATTTGGGATTATTGCCTTTTCCAAAAACATTTACCATCATTGTCATGTATAGTTCTTTTACACCATTTAAAAGTTAAGATTTTAACGAGCAAAACGACCACCTAATTTTTGAAAAATACTGATATTTTGACACGTAAATTTTCTCTAGTCAAAATAATGCGAAAAAATAGTTTTTCAAACCAAAAAAATACAATGTATTTGGGACATGCAAGGGTGCGTGCGTAAATACAAAAGATGTAGACCTTTTTCTTCCCTACAATTTTGCCATTTAACTTTTTTTTTTATTGGACTTAAATTTTTCCGGAAATCGATTTAAAAAAACGCATTTTTTACTTAAACCCTCCTCCTCTTTCCCCCTCCCTTTCCCACCTCTTCCCCTCTCCCCCTTCCCGGCCTTAAATAGCCTGGAGTTATTTTTACTTTAATTTTTGTTATTTTCTCTACCTATTTTATCGAGTTATATTTTACTATAATTTTTTTCACTTTTTACGTTTTTTTTAGGCTTCGGCACTAGTATTATGTTTAAGTTTAGAAAAAAGTTATTTATAAAAACAGTATTTAAACTAAATTATCCTTTTACCGTTATTTCCTATATTAATGGTCTTATTTATTTAGATTATAAAATGGCTAAAAGTAAAGTATATTTTTAATTTCTATGCAATTTTATAAACTAGGATATTTGGTATTTTATGTGAAGCAAAGCCTTAAATATTAATATTTAAGTTAAAAAGTTATTGGAAAATATCAAACAAAGGTTTCTTTTATTGGCTACTTTATTTTATTCTTCATTTTTCCTTTTGTTTTTAAATTTTAGGGTTGTACTTCTTGTTTCGACATAATTATTATTTGGACACATTTAGAAATAGTAACCTATAACGATCGCAATCATTGAAAAATAATTACACAATTTTAAACCGGTATGCAAATAAGGTTTTACGACGTATAAGGGTAGACAGAAACATTAATAATGAAAGATAATCTGGTTCAGACACCATTACAGGCGGTGGCAATGGTGAAATTATTTCGGTCCAACAACTAAAACTGAGTGTAAATTGCGCGCTCCAACTTCAGCATATTTTAATATAATTACTAAGGAATAATTGCAAGCTTAGTGATTACCAGAAAAAAAAATTGTCGTTTTCTTTCACCGTATAATTTACGAATATTCAAATTTGTAGAAAGTATTTTTGGAGGTATTTTGTACAGTTTGGTAATAACCATTTAATTAATAATACTAATAAATGAAACTGTACCAAATTTATTTGTACAGGGTGTAATTTAATTGATGGCTAAAAATTTAATTTAATTTTATGTAAAATCCGAAGTGCGCACGCTTATATGTTAACAACTTCTGAAGTTGTTTACGTGGTAAACTTCTAAGGTTGCTAAATATGCTTAAATACATCTATAATGATTTTCCTTAAACGTGTAAGGAATTGGGTATCTTTACCCACAATTGCGAACTGCGCATAAGCAAAGCCCCTATTTCTTTTTTACAGTGTGGGCCAAACTAAACTTGGACACTTTTTAACTACTGATATCTTTTTATCTGTTGCGCTCATGTTTTACATTTTTAAGAGGCTATTAGATAGTTATGTTTTCTATAAGTTTGCCAATTTTGGTTAAATAGATTTAAACAGAACTAGACTTACGGGACTTTTTCCATGTTAGTGCATTAAGCGTCTTTGCAAAAAAATGTTTTATCTACAACGTTTATTTTTATTTAATTTACTTTTAAGTTTGGTCATTATCCAATTTAAAAACCATGGTAACATTACATTTCTGATTTTCAAAGTACACTAAAAATTTTTTTATTTAAAAAAATGCATGCTTTATGGAAAGCATTATTTATTAAAATAATTACAATTTTTAAATCCTTAAATTTTTGACAGATTGGCGTTTACTGATTCATTTTCTATAGTTTGTTTACAAAAAAACGTATTAGCCTAATTGTAGCTAAAATCTCAGATTTATTTTGCAACTTGAGGTTAGATACAGTATTTTGGAGAAAGTCCCGTAAGTATAGTTCTGTCTAAATATATTTGACCAAAATTGGCAAACCTAGAGAAAACATATCTACCTATTAACCCTTTAAAAACAAGAAAGATAGGCGCAATAGCTAAAAATGTATTATTCATTAAAAAGTGTGCAAGTTTAATTGGGCTCACCCTGTATATTTTATTTCGTATGAAAACGGCACAAGTTTTAATCTTGCAACAGTATTTACACTGGGCAATACCAGAATGAAGCCATTCTCTTTATTGCCCAACACAAAATGTGTACATGTGTGCTAGTACCTTTATCGTAGTTCAGACGTAGGTATACTATTATCACTTGGTAAATGTATCCAATAGAATAAATATTTAATAGTTTAAAAACAGTTTTTATATAAAAATACTAATGTTAAAATATCGTTTATTTTAAATCTCGCAAAACCAGTTTTTTGGCAAAAATTTAAAATGGAATTTTGACACAAACTGAGTGTAAATTTTTCGGTTTAATGCGTATTTTAATATACTTGTAATTTCTAAAAAATAATTGTGATCAACAGAAAAAAACTGTCGTTGTCCGTATAATTTGCTGATAATAAAATTTGTAAAAAGTATTTTAATTGATTAATTAATCACTACTTGCTTAATCCTTTTAATGCAACTGAAACAAATCTATGTATAATTAACATTTGGTCAATGCATGCATAAGAAAGAATATTTAAAATTTGAAATGAAGACTTATCTACTCTTTATAGGATTTGGCTAAACAAAATATATAAGAGATATACGTTTTAAATATGGCAATTTTTCAAATTTTTTTAAATATATTTTTTGACAAACATCAACTTTCTTTAAAATATGTTGATAGATCTCCTCAATAGTAATAAATATTTACGTTATTGTATTAAAAAAACACTTTAATGTGTACCTCAAGAACACAATTGTAATTTTTTAAAGTCTTTAATCTTAAAGAATGATAAAAATAATACTAGTTTGCTAATATAAAAAAATTTTAGATTTTAACCAATGGCAAGCACCTAATTTGGATGACCCTGTGTATTTTATCAATGTCTTATGGGCCACAGAGTTTATTGTAATTTAAACATTACGGTTAGCATGAATTGCAGTAAAATTTTCAAGTATATTACTTGACGTTAGCGAGTAAAAGTAGTTTCATCATTTAATAAAATTAACCAATCTTTTATGCCTGATATAGCTCAGTTGGCAATTTTTTAAACCCTATATTTTGACAAATAATATAATAAGTAATGACAAACACCTTATTTGGAAAAGCCTGTGTATTATATTCTATAATTGTCTTAGGGGCCAACGAAGTTTAATAAAACTTAAAAATATATGACTACGATTGCAGCAAAATGTTCAAGTTCATCACTTGACGTTACCAAGTAAAAGTAGTTTATCTTTTCTTTAATGAAAACACCCAATCTTTTATTTCTGATATAGTACATTTGACAATTTACTATACCCTATAGTTTGACTAATAACATAGTTACTAATGACAAATTGTTAATTTGGATAACCCTCTATGATTTATAAATGGCTTATGGGCTACAAACCTAAATAAACCTGTATAATAGTGTGTGATTATTGTTAGCACAAATTGCAGCAAAATGTTCAAGTACATCACTTGACGTTACCGAGTAAAAATAGTTTCATCTTTTAATAAAAATACCAAATCTCTTATTCCTGATATAGCACAGTTGGCAATTTGCTACCCTGTTTCGTTAAAGTAATTTACTTTAATATAAAAAGCAAAAGCCACAGAGCTGCTTTCTACGAATAAAAGAAATCCCAATGGAGCCATATAAAATCCTACATCTTATCAGCGTAGGTAATATGCTTGTTGAGCTTGTTTCCAATATAAAGTTTACAGTTTTACAACTCTGTTAGAACTATAAATATAGCGCATAATCGAGTGGAGTAAAAAGATTTAAAAATAGCAATAAGGATTTAAAATGTCATTATGGTACTAGTTTATACGCTTGTCATTCAGCGTGTTTGCATTTGAATTTGTTTTCCATACTATATTTATGTAGCAGGCAAATGGTTATTTAAGGCAAATGGCTTCTGTCTAGGCAAATGCCTTCTGCCTTCGCAAATGGCTTTATGAAAATAAATTGTATTTAAAAAGCCATTTGCCTAGGTAAATGGCATTTGCCGTGAGGTTTTGTTAGGCAAATAACTGTAATATATTTGATAAGGCGTACTGTGTGTTTTGCACACTACAGTAAAAAGCAAAAGCACGTATAATTTAATTTGTTCAAAGCTATAGACGGTCATTTAAAACTGTCACATTGGGGCGGTCATGGTTAGTTTTAATTAGGTAAATCTTTTTTAAATTTGCTTTATTAAGAAATTAAAAAAAATATAATAACAAAAGCTAACTTTGCATGACCGTCTAGTTATTTAAATATCTATATTTCCATTTGTTCAAAAATTGCTTAGGCACATAGAATCAAATGCTAATTTACTTAACAAATAGCATTTGAAAATGGAAATACACTATTTCTACCGTACAAAGGCAAAAGAGTCTAATCGTAAAATCGGTCATTTCAATTTTTAACAATGTTTTAATGTGCAATGAGACTTTTAGATTTTGATATTTAAACAGTAGGGAATGTTTTAAAGTCAGTACGTTGTCAAAACAGTGTATTATGAAAATGGATAAAACAAAAAATATTAATTTTCTCTAAACTGTATTTTTGCGATCAGACTCTTTTACCTTTGTATGGTAGATTTGTCCAGGCAGAAGGCATTTGCCCAGACAGAAGCCATTTGCCTAAAATAATTATTGGCCTGCGACATATATGTATATTACCATAAAGTAACATACCTACGGATAAGAGAAACCATGGCATGCTAAAATTTTCGTACCGCTTTTGCGGCAGGCTTGAGTGGCAGGCTTGTCATTTTTCCAGTTTACACTTTAAATGCGTCGGTCGAAGCCTCGCCTCGTGTAACATCAGCGGTGGGGAGACACGTAAGCTTACTGAAATGAACTGGCGGTATTTCAACGAGAAACGAATAAAATTATATTGGGAGTTTTCGCATGACCTGTCCGTTTATTTGATAATAAGTATTATAGTTTATCATTTATGTTGTAAAGTTACCTTACTTCGCCCACTGTGTAAAAGTACTTTTCCACATTTTTTCTGCACTATTTCTAAAAAGTACAAAAATGTCAAATCAAATACCACACTAGTCGCAATAAAAAGAGAGAGAATTTTGGCTGAAACAACTAAGAGGTAGAAGAGACGCCAATACTTCCACAACAAACATACTTCTCCAATCCGCTATTTAGCTGCAAAATTCCACAAGTTGTTTATTTACCATAAATATTTATAAGTATAAGTAAGATATTATAAAGTAGCATTGTGTAAAAATAAATATTATAAAATTTTGTTTTTATGTTTTTCTTACGCTCGTTAAACAAATAGCATTCCTGACACGTGCTGTAAGTCCTTTTGCAAATTTGACAGCTTTAAAGTTGTGGTCAATTTTACCTTATTCAGCTTAACCGATAAAAGTTTTTCTGCCCTATGTGATACGTTGGTCAATAAACAAGTGACATGGGAAAGGAGACTCTTAGTTTATTCAGGTTGGCAAAAATTAAACGAGCGGGTAATAATAATAATACGGGTTTCCAAATATTATAAACTTTAAATTGCTTATTTAACACTTGCCTGAAAGTTCGATACATATGTAAAAAATAAAATAACGCTGTTTTTACCAATGACCACTGCTTATCCTAAATTTCTGAAGGTCTTTAACTGTATAATCAGAAAATCAGGAATAGTTCGGACTTAATCAGCATTTTTTAACAGGTAATTATTTACGAAAATATCTAACTCACTACTTAGTTATATCTGACACATTTTTTGACTTAAAATTAACATGAAATTACTAAAGTAAAAATTTGTATATTAAAAAAAAATGTTTTACCGTATATCAACCCATTTAATAATATATATATATATATATATATATATATATATATATATTATATATATATATATATATATATATATATATATATATATATATATATATATATATTAAATGGATATACAGTATACAGTGTGTCCACGGATAGACCTAACTATACCTGTAAAAAAAATATATTTTTTATATTGCAAAAAAGTTATTCTTCATAAAAATTCGCTAAAATATTACTTTGAAAATAATAAAAAAGTCAACATTCTTTTGAGACTACCTAATTTAAAAGCCAAATCAAAAGCGTAAATTATATTTATTTCTAATGCTTATGGTTTCTTGAAAAAATAAGGGTAATGTTACAAAAAAAATCTTTTTTTAATTAAATAAAAACAAATAAATATATTTTTAGAATAAAAGCTTGTAAAGAATTACCCTATAATATACGGAAAAGATTTAAATTTAACAAAAATGTTATTTTGGGAAATGAAATATGTCGGTCATTGATATTTTTTAACTACTTATTTAAATAGGTTTAAAAAATAATAAAACTTTTAATTTTTGTTGAATAGATCGTTACTTTTTGTGTTGCTACTTATATACACTTTAACTTTACTCAATATTATATGCATATAGAAAGTATAAAAATTAAAATTTCCAAAAATAATATGTATTTTAGTTTACACCTAATATTTTCAAGTAATGATCAGCAAAAAAAAAATGTAAGGGACTTTTTAGTTACTTTTTATGCTTTTTAATTAAGCAAGTAATTTATAAAAATACCTTTTTTTCGAAATATTTAAAATAAAAAAAATTTACAGGTATAGTTAAGTTCATCCGGGGAGATACAGGGTGTCCAAATTTTAATTCAATTTTGGTTATTTTTTTAATTTTTTTCTTTAACATTAAACATTTTCCCTTTAAATTTAGTATTGAGAGTTTTTAGGGTTGAGAACCGAACGTTGCCCATATTTTTTCCATAAAATGTAGAGGGAGCCACCGGCAGTCCTTTGCTTTTTTTTAAATAAAATAAATTTTTGATTCCTCGGTATATTATGGCTTTAAATAAAAAAACTTTCTCCTATAATTTTTGTTTAAAAATGGTATACTTGGTAAATATCGATACGAGCAACCGTTTATGCGATAATTAAGATTAAACGTTTTATACCATACAAAGTAAATCCCTAACGCTTTATCTGGGCCACCCGGATTTTTTAAAGCTCTATAAAGAATGCCACCACAAATTCCCTGGGCCAAAATACAACGATTTATGTAATTTACCTTAGTTTAAATGGTTGCTGGTCGATTTTTTTTTTTTTTACTTGGACACCCTGTATCTCGCAAACGATCAACCTTTTGATTAAGGTAAATTGCATTAAATCGTTGTATTATGGGCCAAGGAATTTGTGGTAGCATTATTTCTAGAGCTTTGAAAAATCCGGGTGGCCTAGCTATGGCGTAAGGGATGCATTTCGTGTGTTACAAAACTTTTAATCTAAAATATCTCATAAACGGTTACTTGTATCGATATTTACCTTATATATATATATATATATATATATATATATATATATATATATATACCAAGTTAATCATTTTTAGACAAAAATTTTGTTTTTTTTGTTTTATTAAAGCCACATTATACCAGGGCACCAAAAATTTAGGTATTTTAAAAAAAAGCAAAAATATAGACAGTTTTTGATTCTTAACCCTGAAAAATCCTTTAATACAAAATTTAGTTAAAAAATATTTAATTTTAAAAGAAAATTAACCAAAATAAAATTTAAATTTTGACACCCTGTATCTTCCAAACGGTTAACTTTTGACCTAAGGTATATTGCGTTAAATCGTTATTTTTTGGCCCAATGTTTTGGTGGTAGCATTTTGTACAGACCTTTAAGAGACACCCTGAATATAGGTAACAATTTAAAATTAATTTTTTTGTGGTTTAAAGTACAATATTTGAAAACTTTAACGAAAAATTATTTAAATTTTTATTTTTGCGAATTAAATTTAAATATGAGGTAATATAGGGTAAGCAAAGCACTTTACGTTAGTTATTGACTTAAAGTTGTTTTCAATATTAGAATTTGAAATAGCCATCCTAGACTCAAGAGTAAGCAGGCAAAATTATTAAAAAGCCTTATTTAAAATTTATTTATGCATGGTATTAAGCCAACATTTATTAAAGTTAATTTTTGATTTTAAACATTTATTTAATAAAAATAATTTTATATTTAATTATAATATTAGAGAAGACTGAACTGGTATAACTTTTTTTCTACTAAGTCTTTTTAGCTATACGTTGCTATTTTTAGTTTTATGGTAAAAAAGTTAAGGTTTTAGTTTTTTTAAAATGTGCGTTTTTGTATATGTTAATTTTATTTATAAAATATTTATTAGGGTAAGGTAACCTTTAACTATTATTTGGCGGTTTTTAAAAGCTTTTATAGGCAAAACCACCAGACGACGGCATCTACCGATAAAATGAGTAAAAACCGCTGGTAATAACAAATTTATTTACATTTTCGACGGTTCTTATATAAGTAAAAAGATAAAACTGCGGGACAGTGGTTTTCTTCTTATATTTCAGCAAAACCGCCGGCGGTCGTTTAGCCAGTGTCTTTAATTATTTCCATTTAATGACACCATGTTTTACTTAAATGTAAATAAAATTAGGTTTTGGCAATCACATCCGGAAAAATTTTAAAAAGTCTCTTTATAAAGTAAATCAAAACAAAAGGGGTTAACAAGTTAGATAAATCCACAGGTTTACACAAAGCCCGGAAATCTCACTTTATGGCGTCAATTATCGATAATAGGTGCCCATAATTGGTCCTTGTTTCGCTAACTAATTGATCACTTGGATAAAATTGACAGAGCTTTAGTATTTTTTAACAATCGTATGTAATCCACCAATATTTTTATGTTTAGAGGGTGTTTTATTTTCGATGGTTTTACAGAGTATCTTAAAAATCGTAAAAATATCATAATTCTAGGATATTACTATCAATCTCCTTTAAAAAAAAAAGGCTGTAATCCATTTATGAATAAAAATCTCTAAAACAGAAAAAAATATTGAATTGGGGTTTTCACCGGTTTTTATGTTTTTGGCGCTCTATTAAATGACCTAAAAAATATTAAAGCATTTGAAATTTTTGAGAAAATTACAAAAATATTTTGACTTTGTCATAAAGCGCCATCTACAAACTAAAAACAACAATAAACTGGTAATATTAATACTTTATTAAAAGCGCCTTAAAATGCTCTTTCAAACAAGACTAAGTTCATTAACACCGGTTAGGTAAAAAGACAGTTGCTTAATTTTTTTCAATCAATATTTGTCCTTTTCTCCACTCATTTTTTTGCAATATAGACAAAAATGCTTTTTACAAAAGAGTTTCCCAATTTTTTAAAAATTGTATTTATTATTGGTAATATAACTTAATGAAAAACTATTAAAAAATTAAAAGTTTTTATAACTTTAGCCAACAAATTAAAAAAAGTTAAAGTAAAAGTTGGCAAAGTCTGAAAATCATTCTCTGAGATGAGTCGCAATACGCATAAACTGTTTTCATTAAAGTTTAAAAAAATCGAGAATCCATTATTAGAAATTTATTATTCCTTTATCAAGAAACCCCGTAAGAACATTGGAAATGAAATACCCTGTACAGGACGTTTACGCAGATGGCATATTTTATATCTTGTAAACCACAAGGAATATTAAAACTATAATATTCTTCCGATTTCTTTTTTTAGGCAAACAACTTAAAGCTACAACTAGCTTGCTATTAAAGATTCAAGTTTCCCCAAGATTAATTAGTTGAATAATTTTTAATATAAATATCCGTAAAGTAATTGTTTGTTTTATATGTTGCGCAGGTTTTAACAAAATAACCCAAACTATTTTTTTTAAACAACCTGTTTATTTGTATTTAGGTTTATTAAACTCCCTTTGGGCTTTTCAAAAATATATTATAGTACGTACCTTTCTTTATACTTTTCCGCTAGTTTGCATTTTTGCCAAAGAGTTAATAACATTAAAAAAAAGAATATTAAAATTAATAAAACACTTTTTTAGCAATAACCTTTGTTTATCCAGTAACCTTAAAATGTATATCTAATAACATCTATATTATAAACGGAGATTGAAAAAAATTATTTTTTTACCTATTCCACAGATCCTTATTTTTGTTATAAAATAGGTTTGCCAACTATTAGGCTAAGAACTAATTTGATTTATTTTAATTTTTGATTTTTTTATACATTTAACGAAAATATTAAAAAGTTGAGACTTAAAGAAAAGACTATCTTTATTAAATACTATTATAGAATTACTTTTTCTAAAAGAGATTTTGTTCATTCTTTGCTTAAACTTGAAATACACACTCATGTGGCGTGCGTGGTTAGCTGCTTACGTACTAGCCTTTCATCCCAGAGACCCGCGTTTGCATCTGCATCTAACATCGAAAGTAAGAGTTATTTAAAAATTACGTTTGTGGTGGTACTACCGCAATGTCTAAGAGGTGCTGTGAAATGCAAGAACTGCATGTTTCAGTGCTTGGACAACGTTCACAAAACAGGGTAGAAGATCGGTTACAAATATTTGCTCATGTTAATAAATAAATTATATTGCAGATTTTATAACAATGGTATATGTTAGACAAGTAGACTTTAAAACAAATACAACACAATATTGTAATATTATCTGTCTTATTTGGATATTGCTTTTAAAAAATCCAGTTTATATTATTTTAAACATAAAAGAAAATTAAGGAATTAAAATTAAATAAGTTTATTATGTTATGATTATCAAACCTATTTTAAATTAAAAATATGAGATCTGTAATTCAAGTAAAAAAATTGCAAAAAAACCTAATATTTTTTTATTTAATTTGTAAATTAAATTTTAAACAACATTTTTAAATGTTTTTGTATAATCTGTTAACAAAACAGAAACATCATTTTAATAATGTCAAAAATAAATATTTGTTTTTGCATATGTGTTAAACTCTTTGGCCATCACTGTAGTATTCCATGACAGGAAATAACATAAAAAAATGTATAATTGTTTTTATTGCAACAAGGTATATTCTAACCGATGTCATCAAGTTTGTTTATTTATTTTTAAACTATAATATTACATTTTTTACTAAATATTGCTTAATAGGTAAGACTGTACCGTTAAGGTACTTATTTAGTACGTTTTAAGTTGTTTTGTAGGTTTTTATTTTGTTTATTCCAATACAAATAGATATGTTCATAAATAAATTTTATAATCTTAATCACGAAAAAATCTACAAAATTTTTTTAAATACAATAACTTAAATGATATATTATTTATTGCAAAAAAATAGTCGTGAAACGCAGAAGATAGATATTTTGAAATATTTAAAGATCCTTTAAATAAAAAACAAAAATATGTCCCATTTTTTAATTTTACTATTTTTACTTTTCCAAAAAGGAAGAACTACTATACAGTATGTTAACGTAAGTTAGCGTCATAGGGCTTTTATTTATTATTAAATTTACGTTTTCTTTTTGCATATCCGCACAACATAAAAAGCAACCATTAAAAATTAAATTGTAATAATCGTCTACGAAGTAATGCCAAAAATGTAATTTCTTTACTTAAAAGTAAAATTATATTTTTGCTAATACCGACAATTGTTATTAAAAAAATAGATGTTTAGAACTTAAAATTACTTTAAAATATGCATTTTTTTTTATTTGCCAAAATATATATTTTTCATTTTTCACTGTGGTAATGGTAAAAATTTAGGTTTGTACATTAGTGCAATACATTTTATAATTATAAATTTGATAGGACAATTTAACATAAAGTTTTAAAATAAGGTATTTTATTATTTGAGAAAAATTGCTTTAAAATAAAAATTAGCCCTTTGTTTCCAAATACCAGCAAAAATTATAATTAAAGATTATTTATAGGAATGTTATTTACAAATAAAAACAAAACAACTATTTATTAAATAACAAATTTGAGTAAAGCCATTTTTACTTAAATGTTTCTTGCAAACGGATAAAGCTTTTGAATTTCTTGTGGTTTATTCTGCCAAACAGTATTGTTAATTATATTAAAAGCAAGCAACATCTTTTATTTAAAGATTTAAACATTTGTATTTAAAATTAATTAGCAATATTAATTAAGCAAACAGACAAAGGAACTTATTTAAAAATAAATTACCTGCAACAAAATTAGATAAACTTGCTATTGTCCGTTATCGGGATGTTCTAACTAAACTATAGCAGTTTTAATTTAATTTTTCGCTTTTTAATTACAGTTCAGAAACAAAACAAACAATGCAATTAGTCAAATCGTAAACCTTATTTAAAATGTAACCTATTTACTGTGGATGACATGCAACACAAACAAGTAAAATAGCGTTTTGTAACACCTACGGCTAAAAGTACCAAATCCTTTTTAAAATATGGTTTATTTTTAACATGAGACTACAGGGTGTTGGAAAATTTAGTAACATTATAAAGTCAGTGGGAGACATACAACTAAAATATTTTGACAGCTCTATCACGTCCGGTTATACCGGAAGTTAATGCATAACGATTTTAAATAGAACACCCTATATATTATTTATTTTTTAGATTCTGTGTAACATTCTTAACATAATTTATGTATTATATTCTATACCTAAGTCCAACCGTTTTTGACCAATTTTAAATTTTATGTCAAAAATGACGTTTGCAAACTATTACATAACCATCAATTTCTTTTAAACAAATGCCTTGAATATGAGTTGAGGTTGGGTTTCTTTTGAGAAAGAACTACTTAAGCAGACTGGGTTGATGTTTTCTAATTACTAAATACAGAGTGGTCAAAAATAATCGTTAAAAATTATTACGACAAAAATCTTAAATGCCCTTTTTTCAATAAAATTTTTTATTACCATATCCTATTAGGAACTTAAAATAAAGGTAAGTTTGTATAAGGATGTCTATTTCAAAAATTTATAGTTTTTAAAATATTAAGAATTTTATATTTATATGCTTATTCCAACAATGCTTTTAAATACGGCTTAGTTTGACTTCTAGTTGGACTTGACAACAAAATGCGGCGTCACAGCCAACTACCCGTACCTACCCGTACTTAAATGCATTGTTAGAATATATAAATATTAAATCGTTAAATATTTCAAGAACTATACATTTTTGGAATAGACATCTTTATAAACTTGCCCTTATATTTATAGCATGGGATAAGGTAATGAAAGATAAAGATTTCCATTTGAAAAAATTGACTTTTAGGTTTTGTCGTTATAATTTTACCGATTATTTTGACACTCTGTTTACATTAATTGTGAAATATCGATACAGTCTACTAAAAAAGATCTCTTTTTATAAGAAACCCAACCCCAACTCATATAAAAGGCTTTTGTTTATAAAATAATGATGCTCATGTAATGGCTTGCAAACGTCATCTTGACATTTTACGCAGAAACTAAAAAAATAAATAATACATAGGGTGTTCTATTTAAAATAGGGAAGTTGACATTAACTTTTCGGTATAACCGGAAGTGGTAAAGCTGTAGAAATATTTTAGTTGTATGTCCCTCACTGACTTTATAAATGTTACCAAATTTTCAAAAAATTCCAAAGCGTACTTTTTCGAGAAATCGATCGCGGCAGTTTCCGGTGGGACACTCTGTACAGAAGTAGTATTAATAAGGGTATAGGTATTTTAAAAATGTTATTTACAACCTTAAAACATATTTTAAACAAATTTGCTAAAAGCCAAAAAATACAGGGAAAAATAAATAATAAGCAATAAATAGTTTCAAAAAATCTTTACCATCTGTCAAGTTATAAGTTTGCACACTCCTTACCTTTTTTTATTGTTTATTATACAGCATGTCTTCGAAGTTCTTGACCAAATGGAAAACATTTTTAATTATTACCTTTACGGGAAAAAGTGCCCTTTATAAAATGTCCTGCCTAATGAGAAAATACATTTCCACAAAAATATTTGTAAGTTTTTAATTTAAAATACAGGGTATTACCTAACTACGATATCAAAACTTTAAAGGGTGATCTCTTACGCCATTTAATAGAAAAAATGCTATAAAACATATATCCGGAGTTAATTCGTTTTTAAGATACAGGGCGTAATTTTTTTTTAAATGGGTATTTTATAAATATCTTAAATACAAAGCCAGATACGAAAAATGTACGACAATAAAACGGTATTTTTTCTGGAAAGAATATAAAAAATATAAAACTACATAAGTCGTTATTTTTCCTACAAATCCATTTTTATTTGGCAAAGATATATATTTTTATGTTTTTTTATTTTTTTGAAATAGCACATTTTTTTGGAATATAATAAAACAGTTTATTAGTCAATAAACCAAAACAAAACTGGGAGACACATTTGACACTTAATAGGTATTCAAAAGAAAAAGGTATCATTTTTAAAAAGACAAGTCAGAAGTACTTTAGCGGAAAAAAACTGATCGTTTTATAGACCCAAATCTAACGTGTTGCCACTTAAAGTATGCATGTATTTAAGGCGATAAAAGTCCAAGACAAGAAAATTACCCTTTTAGGGAATATGAAATTACCAGTGGGCAAAGGAAAAGATGTAGACCAAAAAGGTTTAGGTAATTCATAATTGGATTGCTGCAAAAAGAAAGAAACAACAATAAATAAGATAAAAAAGTTTATTTTATTACACCATGTTTTGCATATACATTTATTTTCTGTCAGATATTTTAATTTTAATGACAAAAACGGATATTAAAGAATAAATTTAACAAAACAATATTTTTTTAAGACCTTTGTTTTTTAAAAACATACATTTTTGTTTTCAATACCCATGTAGACTTTCGACAAAATCTTTTTGTAGGTGTCAACCATGTCTTCCAGTTTCATTTTTGTATATTGATCAATAATACAATACTATTAAATAATATAACCAAGGGAAAATGTATGTATGTAGGTTTAACGATTTTTATTAAAAACCGCCGTAATAAAAGATTCATTTAGATTTTTGGGGGCTTTCATATAAGTACTAGCTAAGGATTCTTGGTTTCCGCAGGTGGAGTTGATATGAGACCCAAATAACCGTTGTTCTGAATGAAGTTCAAATACTCGACCACAGATGGCGCCACTACACTTAATTTCCAAGTTGAAGGGTTGGAAGAGTCCTTATATCTTTAAAAATACGCCCTTTAGGTGAAACGGGAACTTTCTTGTTCGAGGGGGGGATAAAGGGCTATCACACTATGTGCATAAGTCCCTTTATCGTGTCGGGACTCCTTTTCAAGTTTTATCGGCACGCACGTTTTATCAACTTAGTTTCATTATACGCCTAGCTTCTGTGATTCCCAGCTTCGCTCGGGAGTTGATATGAGACCCAAATAACCGTTGTTCTGAATGAAGTTCAAATACTCGACAACAGATGGCGCCACTACACTTAATTCCAAGTTGAAGGGTTCGTAGATTCCTTATATCTTTAAAAATACGCCCTTTAAGGTAAATCCGGGAACTTTCTTGGTCGAGGGAGGATAAAGGGCTATCACACTATATAAGTCCCTTTATCGTATCGGGACTTCTTTTCAAGTTTTATCGGCACGCACATTTTATCAACTTAGTTTTATTATATATAATGATAATGATGTAGATAAAAACGCCGAATGGCGTTTTTTTTTACCTGAGCAATGCCGTCCGCAGTCGTTTAGCCAGTGCCTTTTTTAAATCCAAATTTAAAGGTCAATAACCCGCTAACGAAGCACAACCAGACTAACCAGAACTTTTTATATGAAAAACTAACATTATGTTGGCTCACTTCTATCGCTAATATCGTTTATGACCTTACCTTTCCTGGACACCCTGTATATTTACCTTGTATACTGGTCATCAATATCAAACTAAAAATAAACGTCCAGAAAATGAGTTTCTCTATTTTAAGAAAAATATCGTTCCCAAATAAAATTCGGTCAACAAAAACTAATTTGAATTTAGAAAAGATTGATTTGAATTAACAGTTGGATATGTATTTTTGGCGACCGGAAATGTGGGAATGAATGTTGCTAGCATGTTAGGCCATCGAGTCTGTCTGGAGCCGTGCCAAACAAGAAGGAATGTGGCGCTATTTAAGCGAGTTTGCGTTATGGGTGCATATTGTACGGGGTATTCATTTAAACAGGGTTATTTTTAAGTTAATATTTTTCTTTAACACTAAACGGGGTGATTCAAAATCGATCGAAAAACGAAACTTAAGGGGGTGATTCTACTTGACAAAATAAGGGTAGAGCTTCGTATATATATATATATATATATATATATATATATATATATATATATATATATATATATATATATATATATATATATATATATATATATATATATATATATATATATATATATTATATATATTTTAATGTCATCTCGTTTTCGATTTTCAAGCCGTAAAAGTTCAATTTTTATTTTGGTTTTTTCGCCATATTGCATTTATTTTTTAAGCAATCCAGTTGAATTTGGCACACAAATCACGCTTTATAGATTCTACAATTTTAGGATAAAAGTACTTTTTTTAAATACCGCCCGAGGACACTTGACTCAAAACTTAAAATTTATTTACATCATAACTTTTTTTTTACAGATATCGCAAAGCAATCAAAACTTAAAAAATAAAGAACTCTTTATTAAAGTTGATAAACCTGACCGTTTAGGCAACAAGATACATCAAAGTTTTTATCAATTTCAATCAAATTACCTACATACATACAGGGTGTCCAGTAACTCAACCGACAAACTTAACCAAACGATTCTACAACAAAAAAAAAATATATAAACATATGTCCTAAACGTCTTAGTTTTTGAACTACGGGGTGTTAAAAATTAAAAAAAAATAAATAAATATTTAACACACTGTAGTTTAAAAACTAAGACGGTTAGGCCATAGGTTTATATAATTTTTTATATAGTTTAATTTTTATTTTCTGTTGTAGAATCGCCCCGTAAAGTTTGTCGGTTGAGTCACTGGACACCCTGTATGTATGTAGGTAATTTGATTGAAATTGATGAAAACTTTGATGTCTATTGGTACATACGTATGTTTTTCGCAAAGGACCAGAAAAAACTTGCTGTCATTTGAGCAAGAAAGAACTTTGTTTTTAATACGATTGTCAAAGGAGTTTTTGGCTTCAGAAATTGTTTGATTGTAGTAGTTTCTTGCTTTAATGCTGGCCTGTCGGTTTTCTAGACTAGGATCTTGTAAAAACTTTTTGTGAGCCTAAACTTTTAAAATTTAAGCTTTATCACAAGATTTGGAAAACCAACACAATTATTTTATGTTTATAAAAGCCTAATTCTTTGAGATTCTTAGCAAGTTTGTGTTTTCTATACCAGGCCATAAAACATGATCTAATATATTTTTAGTTGCAATTGGGCTTTAGAAAACACACACCTGTTACTACATAACATCAATTTCTTGTTGTGTATCGGTGTGATGTCGAATCACAACCAGAAATAACATTGGCCAAAATATTTGACTTTTTTGGCATTTTTTATTTTCTTAAAATGTAGATATGTTCAAAATTCTATTTAGCATCGGCAGTAGTAGCACAGCAAAATGTGTATCCACCCTACCATGGATTAATTATCTTTTTACTTAAATTAAACAATTGTCATATAAAGGAATTTTACGTACTTAATATTGTGAACACCTAGTATAAAAAAAGTATACATTTTGGGAATTTTAAAAATATACATTTTTGGGAAATTTAAATTTTAATTGGGTTACTTAACATTGGGAAATTTGGGACATAAAACAATACGTGAGGTGTCAAGGTTTAAAAAGTATAAATCAAACAATTTTCTAGGTTACTCTTATAATAATAAAACAAAAACATTAAACAAGCTGAGTCGCCTAGAAATGCAAAACAAATACTGGAAAATTTGATATTTAAAGAAGAGAGAAAGAAATTAAAGGGGATTGATTATTAGATAAGAACTAGTTAGTAAAGTTAAGCATAAAGTTAAAGTTTTAGTTAAGCCCCGTACGGGCTATCCCCTAGGGATATGCTCGTACTAAATTTAGTGAGTCAAATAAGTTAAGTTAGTTTTTAAAAATGCAAAGTTAGTTGTGATGGTCCACCGGTCTCATGGTCCCAAGAAGATAGTTCCATATGGTACATTTGCCCCAGTGACGTCAAGTAGGCCCCTATGTCATTCCAAATTTTAACGTCACAATATAAATCCGATATTTTAATAAAAAATTTCAAACATGGATTTAAGTATTATTTGTTTTTCCGTTGGTTTAACCTAATGTAGTTAAACTTTACGTAATTATAAACAGTTTTTTTTATTAAAGCGACTTTAAAACATTAAAGTTATTTAAAAGTAAAAATAATACAAAAATTAAAAAAGTGGAGTAATATTATATTAGAGTACTATTAAATTACAAAAAGCTTCTCTTTATTTAGTTATTACCATTAAGTATTTTAGCACATATGTTATTACACGACTTCTTTTTTTTATTTTTTACTTTTTAGTAAGTTTTATTATTATTTTTAAGTTGGTCTAATTTTTTTTACTGTTAATTTTTTGCTGTTTATTATTATTACTATTCAATCGGTATAAACATTAAACATACACTAAATAATTAATAGTTTAAAAAACTAAAAAACACGCTTTTATATGCAACCGAACTAAAAATTAGAAAATAATTTTTCATTAAAAAATATTGTCATTTCATAGTAAAAAGCGTGGGGTGTATTTTACTATTTATTCATAACTTTTCCATCATAGATATTTGCAAATATAATAATTATAACATTTAATATATTTATCACCCCACGCTTTTTACTATGAAATGACAATATTTTTTTTAATGAAAAATTATTTTCTAATTTTTAGTTCGGTTGCATATAAAAGCGTGTTTTTTAGTTTTTTAAACTATTAATTATTTTTCATTTTTTAGTTTCTGCTACTCTTGACAAAATGGCGAAAATTTTTTTAATAAACAAGAGTGGCAAATTTTAAAATTTTTCCAACAGATTGCAACTCACTAAAAATTTCTTCTTCATTAAGTAGCAAAGTTTGAAATTTTGCCAACAGATGGCAATCCAGGCAATGTTTGGACCGTTGCCAACATATTGCAACCCACTAAAAAATGTCTTCTTCATTTAATAGCAAAGTTTGAAATGTTGCCAACAGATGGCAACCTAGGTGTTGTTTTTATAATATAATGGAATTTTTTTCCTGGCGATCCAAAAAAGATAACGGGATACTGTTTGCAGATTATTGCATTGTCATGTTTCCTTAATACGTGTGCAAAGTTTCAAAGAAATCGAATAGCTGGAAGTTGGTTAAAATTAGGCTCAAAGATTCCGTTACATAGGCAGCCAGATAGATAGATTGATAGATAGATAGTTACAACCCAAGTTAATAAAAGCGTGTTAAAAACACAGACTACAATAAAAGCACAAGCACGTGTAATTTAATTGGTTTAACAGATCAAACTACACGTGCTTCTGATTTTTATTGTAGTCTACAAAACACTACAGTACTTCTTTTAGTTTGGTAAGGTTGTCGATTCTGAATGCGCCCCTATATTATCGAGAATATTTCCTACCTAGAGGCAGCTTTGCCGCACGAACAACGTAAGGCAGAGAAAGAAATAAGTTTAGTATCTTTCTCTCTCGCTATCCTGACTTGTTTTTTTGATAAGACCACTGCGGAAGTACACATTGTCAAATAAAAAAAAATTAAACGCCGAATTTTTCGCGTAACATACACAAAAAAATAGAACATAAAGGCAAAATTAGGAACCTTCTCGTTTTGGAAGTCAAAAAAATAACAAGTTTGGTTTTTGCTGGTAACACAAAATAACGATAGCAATAGTCTTTATTGCTTTTAAAACATTTATTTTTTACACAAATTTATATCTAGCCCAAGATATTTTATAGCCTAACTGAATAATTCTTAACGTTTTAACTTAAGAAAATCACAAAACTTGAACATTCAATTCTGATTTAGCTTCATATTCTTTCATATTAACTTTGAAAGTAAATAAAATTTCAAGAAAGTCGCTGAAAAGAAACATTTTTGTGGCATTTAAGCAACTTTTTGTTGGCTTGGCTCCAGACAGATCATATTGTCACAGTTAGTGGCATACCTTACAATGTTTTTTACTATTGAACAGGCGTATCCGACTGTCTATTAAAAGCAACCCTACATCCGAAAACTGATTTTTGTGAAGGTTTTTATTCCTTGTTGCCTTATTTATGTTCTTCAATGCTCGCCTTCTCAATTAAAGATTTGCGAATAAAACATTTTTCACTAAAAAACATTTAACAAAAATAAAATTCTTTGTGTATTTTTTTGTACATTAAAATTTAAATATAATATTTTAAATTCAGTTTAGGAATGAAAAATAAAGTAATATAACCTTAAAATTATATTTAAAATAAAATTTATAAAAGAAGACATTTATTTTGTTACAAAGGCTGGGATATACCGGATGTCCCACGACGGTTAAAAAATCTTTAACATTTAAAAACGTTTTAGGGTCATTAGGGGAGCCATGCCTATCTTTATTTTTTTTTTTATTATAAATAACACAGAAACACACACAGAAAAAGAAATGTTTAAATTCAAATCATTTGTTTTGACTCAAAACACGTTGTAAGTTGTATACAGGGTGTTATTTAAACACATGCTAATATTTGGGGGTAATTCTTAGACTTATTTGAAGAAGAAAAATGTATATTAACATATGCCCTAAACGTCTTACCTTTTGAGATACAGGATAATAAAATTTTCAAAAAACCCAAAAAATTCGAAAACACTTATTTTAGTAAAAACTGTTATACTAGATATAAACCCTATTTAAATAGGTAATTATAATTTTTGATATATAATTGCTAACTAAAAAATTATATTACCTAATTTTTTAAACAAAAAACACCGCAATGCTTTTTTTATGGTCCAAAAATATGCAATTAGGTGAATTTTATTTATTTTCTTTTAAACTAAACAAGATACGAAAAAAAAAAATAAAAAGAATTAAAGCAGTATTTTTATTTGCTTAGTCTAAGGAAAGCACAAAAATTTTACACACATTTAGACAGTCAGTGGCGTTACCGTTTTTTTGTTAGAAATATTCCTTCAGCTGCCTCTAAAGACTCCACTGAACCTATTAAATGTAATTAGGTTAATGCCTTTATTAATATTGCCAAATTAAAACCAAATTGGGTAGAGAATAGTTGGGATATTAAAAAAAAACTTTTGAAATATTCACACCTTGTATCTTAAAAGTTAAGACGTTTAGGACACATGTGCATAAAAAGTTTTTCTTTTAAATGAGTTTGGCAATCACCCTCTTAAAAATAGGTATTCCTTAATAAACACCCTATATAACGAAAAGAATATATTCTTCTCATATCTAGCGTTACCTATTTAATACCATTTAGGAACTTCTACTTGTAAAATATATTTTTCTACCAACTTTAGTAAATGAAAATTATCATATTACTATAAAACAGACTTATTGTTACATTTTCAAAAATATTCTGTTTTATTAAATTTGGTAAAATGTTGCCATTCACAATAACTTAAATACGTCGATCGGAAGGATAACTAAAGAGCCAAGAATAGAGTTTAGTTAAAAGAAGAAGATAGAAGTTTTTAAGAAGCGCGTCATGCCAAACCTGGTTAAAAGCTTTAAATATTTCAAAAGCAATGATCTGGGATTTACCTAAAAACACAAGAGACTTGTTCCAGGTGTGCGATAAAATAATTTGAAAATCCCAGTTGCGATTATGCTTGTACAGTAATCCTATTTTTAAAGCTTTAAGTATGGTTTAAATTCACTAATCTAACATTTAAATAAAAACAGAGAATCGATAATTTTGTTTTGCTTGTGGCACACACTGTAATGTGTTTATTACAGCTAGTGACTTACACTGACAAACCAATTATAAAATTATTTAAAAAGCAGTTGCGTAGCTAGGTAAGTAAAGGCCCTGGGGCACAAAATACGAAAAGGACCCCAACTAGACTATTTGAAATCGTTTGTACCCAATGCGACATGCTTCGAAAAAAGCATCTCTTTAAAATTCTAGTTTGGTTATATTTCACATATGGGACAAATTTTGGTAATTTTTTAAAAAGTTGCAGCAATTCTAATTTTGATGAAAATGGGTATACGATGGTTTTTTGGGGCGCTGATCACGAATCTGAAACGTAAAGTTTATTTTAAAGTTTAACTTTTATAGTAAAAAGAGGGTAACTTTAGTATTTGGTAAATTTTATGAACAGGGTGTTTATGTCTGGTCAAAACATGTAAGGGTAAATTGTTTGGCATTACACATATAATTAAGTTCCTTTTGGCTTTTTTAATATTAGGAGTACATTTTATACAGTGCGTCTACAAAGTTAAATATTTTAATGTTTTCTATATTTAATACTGAGTGTTTCAAAAACCTTTATCATAACTACAAAGATAAAAGAACACTTTATTATATGTACAAGGTTTTTCCAAAATAAGTATTAGGGCGGAAACGTTTCGTTTTCAACATATCCATCATCAAAGTTAAAATTTACACTAATCTTTTAATCGTTTTTAGTCACAGCATGCTAGGATGGCACAGTGTAAACATGGTTGCAACATTTTAAAAGTGAACTTTTTCAACTTTATTAGTTAAAGGTGTAAATTACAATTACTGCACAAAAAAAACCGGAAGTAAAAAACAAACATTGATTTAAGACCTATTTATTAAAGACAAAAATATTTGTTTTTAATTTATAAGTATGTGAATAACTTTTATTAACTTACATTAAGATGTAGGTGTATCAATAGGCCGCTGGAACGTAATATCTAATGCATTTTTTCCTTTTCTTTTTTTGGAGACGGCCCAGCAACACCCGGCCGCCATGGAAACTTTAATTTTGGTTCATAAAGTAATTTTTTTTAACTATTCTATTTTTTCCAGTCCAACACAAAACTGGACATGCTGTTGTCAATTAAACAAAAGTTCAAATATTAACGCTAAACGAAGTGGGCAAGGGTCGGCTATCTTGGATAAACTATAACTAAAATTCGATATTGACCCTTACTATTCTAAACGGATTTTAATGCGGTTTTTTTAATAGATAGAGTGATCTAAGTGGAAGGTTTATATTTATTATTATGTCCAAAAACATATACAGACTGTTTAGAAACTGGTTTATATTTAAAAATCGATATTGAAGTTACTACGGATTTTGATGCGGTTTTTTTAATTGATTGAGGAATTCAAGAGAAAGGTTAATATGTATAATAATGCAAGAAAAAAAATATGTAGAGTGTTTAAAAAATATTTTACGTTTAAAATTCGATATTGACGTTACTATTCTCAACGGACTTTGATGCGTTTTTCTTTAATGGATAGAGTGATTCAAGACGAAGGTTTATGTGTTTAATAATATCAAAAAAACGACATATACAAAGTGTTAAAAAAATAGTTTACATTTAAAATTCGATATTAATCAACGGATACGGTATTTTTATAGATAGACTGATTCAAGAGGAAGGTTTAAATGTATAATATCCAAAAGAAAAAACATATTTAAAATAAATAATAGTTTAAAACTAAAAAACACGCTTTTATATGCAACCGAACTAAAAATTAGAAAATAATTTTTTAATACAAAGAGTTTGTCACTTCAGAGTAAAAAGCGTGGGGTGCATTTTACTATTATTTCATAACTTTTCCCTCATAGATATTTGCAAATAGAATAATTATAACATTTAATATATTAAGCACCCCACGCTTTTATTCTGAAGTGACAAACTCTTTGTAATAAAAAATTATTTTCTAATTTTTAGTTCGGTTGCATATAAAAGCGTGTTTTTTTAGTTTTTTAAACCATTATTTATTTTTCATTTTTTAGTTCGATATATCAATTAGTTTTTTAAAAATAAATGCTCCAGTTTATTCACTAAAAAATTCCTTCGCCATTTTGTCAAGAGACACAGAGGATCTGTAAAGGAATTTATTTATCCTGGCGGTCCTAATCACGATAACGGGATACTGTTTTTAAATTATTGCATTGTCATCGGTCCTTGATACGTGTGCAAAGTTTCAAAGAAATTGAATCGCTGGAAGTTGGTAAAAATTAGGCTCAAAGATTCCGTTACATAGATAGATAGATAGATAGATAGATAGATAGATAGATAGATAGTAACAACCCAAGCTAATAAAAGCGTTAAAATAGTTTACATTCTCAACGGATTTAAATGCGGTTTTTTTTTAATAGATAGAGTGATTTAAGAGAAAGGTTTATATGTATAATAATGTCAAAAAATATATACAGAGTGTTTAAAAAAATAGTTTACATTTAAAATTCGATATTGACGTTACTTTTACAATTAAAAGAAAAAGTGTTTATAGGAATTGTGCACAGGCATTTATGGTTTATATTAAAAAAATATAGAATTGCCATACAAGGGTGTATCAAAAAGATGTTATATTAAAAAACCCTTAAAACTAAAATGTATTCTAACTATGTTATTATACCATTTATACAAAATTGCTTAAACATAAAGATTTGAAAAATAATTATTAGTATTAAAAAATATATTGTACCAAATTTTTTTATTAGGTTTTTATCACTATTCAACAGATTTTGATTTGTTTTTTTTTAATAGATAGAGTTATTTAAGAGGAAGGTTTATACGTATATATAATAATATCCAAAATCTTCAGGGTAAAGGAAGAGGAATTGTTTTACTTCGGATCTAATACGGGCGAAGCCGCGGGCAACAGCTAGTAACTTATACCGGATGATGCATCGCTGGGCGGGACATGGGAAATCCCATGTAATTTTTAATGGGGTCAATTATTGGCTCTCCTAATTATTTTAGAGAAAAATTCTATAAAAGTTTAGTGAAGAGCATGCAAATCTACGTACATTGTAAAAACTTTAGATTTTTCGGTTAACCCGTTTGTTAGTTCGATGCTAATATATTTTTAAAAATTGTTACATTATTATCGCCTCATATTTATGAACAACAATAAAAATACCAGTTAGCGTGACATAACGTTGTCATTTTGAAATTTAGTGCTTTATTATTATCGAAAAATCGTACAGTGAAAAGATTAAAGTTGTATTTATACAAACGAATTAAGTTAAGTTAAACTAAATTAGAGTAATAATAAAGCACTAAATTTCAAAATGACAACGTTATGTCTCGCTGGTATTTTTATTGTTGTTCATAAATATGAAGCGATAATAATGTAACAATTTTTAAAAATATATTAGCATCTAACAAGCAAACGGGTTAACCGAAAAATCTAAAGTTTTTACCATTGACGTAAATTTGCATGCTCTTCAATAAACTTCAAAAGAATTTTTCTCTAAAATTATTAGGAGAGCCAATAATTGACCCTATTAAAAATTACATGGGATTTCCTATGCCCGCCCGGCGATGCATCACCCGGTATACGTATTAAGTAATTTTTTTAACCATACCATTTTTTTAAAGTCCAACACAAAATCGGACATGCTGTTGTCAGGTTTGCTAAGATATTCCTGACCGGACGGGCATAAAGAAAAACGGATATCAGGCAACCCTATTTTAAAGTCAGAGTCCGAGGAGCCCCAGAACACTCCCCGCAAAGTCCCGTAGTAGCTAGGCCACTGTTAAAAAGTAAACCTAAATAATAACACAGGTTTATTTAAAGGGTAAACTTAAACATTAAAAGGCGACAAAGGATAAAAAGGACGCGCCCATGCGGTTTTCTCGTAAAAGGAAGCAATTGTCTCATTTTCCGCTTCCACTGTTCCTAAATATTTACATTATTGCCGAAAGAATGCAGAGGTGACGCTCAGTGTAAATTACATTAACCTCTTAAGGAATTTCTATTTACTTTTTATTAGGCTTCGATCGACACCTCCCAGCGAGCGCCAGCATTGAGGAGGATTTCTATTTACTGAAATTTCGATTAAACCGATACTGTTGACTAATATTGATAGTTATTTTAATTGAATACTGAAAATTATATTATCCAAAATGCAATATTTTCAATAAAACTAAATTGCTTTGCTTTAAACATGGGCTCAATAAAAAATGTTTCTTTTACCCTTTTTTAAGTTAATAATTAGGGTGTACCAAAAGTTTCTGCTAATAAGGATAACCAATATTTCTATTTTAAGGGTAAACTAGTCTATTCTGTTGATGCTTTGTTTTTCTAAAATAAATCTAATAACGTCATTATTTTTTATTTAACAAGGAATAATAATAACATGAAAATATGAGGTTTTTTTCTTAAGTTAGTCGGTACAATATTTTCATAAAAGTTTATATTTTCTTGAATACCTTTTATTGTACTTGGTATAATTAAGTAATGTTTAAATATGATTTATATCACTTAGAACTTTCTAAAATGGTGTCTGTGTAAAACATTAGGATCGGACTTCTTAATCCAATAATATTATAAATGGTTATTTATATTCAAATTTGAGACCAAGTGAAGTTTTGATGTGGACATTTAATTAGTAAGAAACAGTAAGTAATCCAGTATTCGGGTAACAAGTTAAATCAATTAACAGGATATTTTTGTATGTTTTATTTCATGCATTTTAAATTTTTATTAAATCATAAGAACAATTAAATTAAAATTTTAAGTTATGCAAAAAACGTAATAAAAACTAATTTAATATTTATATTTGATAAAATATTGCAAAATAAACCTCTAACAAAATCCCTCAGGTAGCTTTTACATTTCGGATTTCAATATTTTTCTTCCTTAGAAAGGTAGAGTTATTCCTAGGAGCTCTATTTTTCTTGTCGTTGCTAAAAAGGATTTCGCATAAAATAATTTATTATGCTGCCTGGGAAAATGAAAAAATAATAATTATAAGGAAATTCACGGACAATTTCACTTGTTGCTTTATTTATAAGTTTAGATCCCGCGTATCCTAATTAAAATAAATTATTTAAATTTTTTATTAAAAACAAATGTACTGGCTGGTTGTTATTTGGCTGAAGTCACACATGACCGGTCATAAATAGCTTTTTAATATTCGCTGCAACTATGATTTTTAATAATATTTTTTTTTAAATATGTTTTTTCCGTTACGGTAAAACAATTTGACATTATATCTTTGTTAACTGTACTAAAATGTGACTTCTTATAAAAATTCTTTTTTTCGTGAAAAAAAGTAAGTACTTACCGGACATACATACATACACGTAAGTAAAGGTAAATATTTAATTTTAGAATAATTTATTATACAGGACTTACATTTACCTTATATTAGGAGTCCAGTCAAACAACTACTAAACTTGCTTTTAGTTTTTACTTCTTAATATCAATAGGTCAAATTACAAAATTATATTGACAGACACGAAATAATTTCCTTAAGGGGTTTCCATAGTAATGCAAGGTCTAATTGTGTTTCAAATATATCAGTCGACCAGTTTGGAATTTTAAATTTTACATGATTAATTTTCTGACTTTAATTATATGTTTTTTTTTTAATAATAAGGCGTGGTTTTTCACATCATAAAAAAAAATTGTGTATTGGGCAAGGATAAAATTTTAGATTTAAGCTCTAGGGTAGTTTTCTCTTTCCGCTTCGCGTCGGGAGCCAACAAAACCTTGAGCTAAAATTTAGAACTTTTTTGTATAATTAACAACTATTTAATATTTAGCTAAATAAATAGGTACAAGCGCAATACGTAGAAAAAGGCGATTTAACGCGTATAAAACACTAACGGGTAGAGATGTAACAAATAATTCCGGCATGTAAATAAGATGACGCATTATTTATCTCTTAAGTGTTGCTTGACTATTCTATATACGTATTGATTTGGCCCAAAGTTTATATATTGCACCATTACTTTAATCTATTTTTTATTGTTTCAATATTCCTTCAAATCTTTCTTATTATTAGGCGACAAACAATTTTGATAATTATAGGGTGCTACCCAGTTTTAGGGCATATTCTACCATTGGAAATAATAAAAAGTTAATATAATGATAAAATAGTGAGTTACTTGTTTTCAAGATACAGGGTGTTAAACGTGTACAGGGTGGCTCGAATTCGACGCTCATCATTGGGATTTCGGAAAGCGTAAGAGATACAGGATCGGTTAAATGGAGGCAAAGTTGCGCAATTTGATGCTCAATAAAATGCCGTTTTGCTTTTAAAAATTCCGAGTACTTCCGAAGATATTCGAAAAAAACCGGAATTTTCAATTTTGGTTTCTATTGTTTCCTGGCTATATTTGTTAAGATAACTTAAAATGGAAAACACGTTTTTATGGCAACTTTTTCTGCTCTATAATTCAGTGTGATTAAATATTAAATCCGACGTTTCGGCTTCTGGCGACCATCATCAACCTAATTTTTTTAAATACGGACCTGATATTTTTTTCAATTTAAGTAAATCCTTTCATCACTCTTCAAACACTGTATATCGCCACTTTGATATTTTCCGACGTTTCGTACAAAAATTCCATCACCAGAATATTGCATATTTATTTAAGCATAATACGGCCCTGAACTACATTTTTAGGTAAGAAGGTAAAAAAAGAATAAACTTATTACATATTCGTAATCTTTTTATTGCAACTATTGATATCTAACAGCGGAAATTGCTTTATTAACCGAAAATTTCATGAATATTAGACATAAGATACAAAAGGTAGACAACAAATCAGCTTACATAAACAATTTGTAATACTATCTTGATGCCCATATTAAAAAAAAAACATAATTGAATCACTATTAAAAGTGTTCAAAGAGATAACCTTCCGCCTCGATGCATTTTCTTGCTTTGCTTTGTATTATTAATACAGCTCGATTAATTGTTCTCGCAGGAATGACAGCGACTTCCCTTATCAAATTTTGTCGTAGTACTTAAAGGTCGTGAGGTGCATTTTTAAATAAACGGTTCTTAAGATATCCCCAAAGAAAATAATCTAGGGGACTAAGATCTGGGCTCCTAGCGGGCCATCTTGCCAAACCATTTATTAGGAAATATATGGTAAAGGAATTGAGCTACTTTCCTTCCATTGTGGGCAGGAGCTTTGTCTTGCTGCCACTATATTATTAAATATCAGGTCCGTATTTAAAAAATTAAGTTGATGATGGTCGCCAGAAGCCGAAACGTCAGACTCAATATTTAATCACACTAAAGTATACAGCAGAAAAAGTGGCCATAATAACGTGTTTTTCATTTTGAGTTATCTTAACAAATATAGCCAGGAAACAATAGAAACCAAAATTGAACATTCCGGTTTTTTTTCGAATATCTTCGGAAGTACTCGGAATTTTTTAAAACGCAAAACGGCATTTTATTAAGCATCAAATTGCGCAACTTTGCCTCCATTTAACCGATCCTGTATCTCTAACGGTTTCCGAAATCTCAATGATGAGCGTCGAATTCGGGCCACCCTGTACAAGAATAAATATGTCTTAAATATTTTTTACCCAGTGTTGTACTAATTGAGCCATGTTATTTTTTGCATTAAGGAGGTAAATTTTTACTAATTTGATTACATTTAATAGGTACAGTGGCGTCTCGAATAGCTAATGAACGAATATTTTTAACAAAAAAACCTTAACCAACTGACTGTGTATATGTATATAAAATTGTTGTGCTTCTTTAGATTAAGCAAAAAAAATACAGGTTTATGAACTTTCAATTTTTTTTCGTATCTTGTTTATTTTTATAAAAAATATACATAATTGCAAAATAAGGTTGTATTATTTTTTATTAGCAATATATCCAGTCAATTACAATAACAATTTTTACTCAAATGGTTGTTTTCGAAATTTTAAAAATATTCAAAGTGAAGTTTACCACCCTGTATCTTAAAAGAGAGGAGAAATAGAAGAAAATTTACAGACTCACGTTAATATTAGCCTATCTTTATATTTTCGGATGTAGAATTTGCCCATAAATATAAAAATAATAAAAAATCAATAACACCATTTTGTAAATTTCAATTTCTTTGGATAACTATGAATTTAGTAAAGAAAAATATGGTTTACTCACATTTTTTAAAATTCTGTTTCTGTTAGTTGCAAGATTTGACAGCTAGATAACTCTAGTCGAAACATAGTAATAGGGTAATATTTGGATTATTAAACAATCCAATTTATATTATATGTTTATACAAATGCTTTAAATGTGTATATGCAGTACTCATACACTGTTTAATATAAATATATATATATATATATATATATATATATATATATATATATATATATATATATATATATATATTGTAGTCTAAAACTAAACTACTCAAAAGAATTGTGCATATGCTCGATTTCTTCCATAAGCTTCAATACAAAAATGCTTTGAATAAAATGACCATATCTCTTTAATAATTAAGTTATCAAGACAATTAAAAAAATAAAATGTTAAGAAAACGTGAAGCTATAACTTTATATTAACCGTTGTTATTTACTGTTAGCAATACATCCTACGGGGTGGGTAAAAAAGTTTGAAAAAATGAATAATTTATAATCGCCCTATATAATGTACTGTTAAAAGGAAGAAATCTCATTTGTAAATAATTTATACCCTTATCCATTTCTGATATTTTATAATCATAAATTTAACTTCTTCCTTTCAACAGCACATCATACCGGGCGATTAAAAATTAATCGAACATATGCGATAATTCTTTTGAGTAGTGCATCTCAAAAATAAAATGAAAAAATAAGTGTCTATCATAATCATGGGAATTAAAAATAAATTATAACTATTTCTTTAATTTTGAATTATTAAAGTGGTAAAAACAAATATTTATGTATTTTTTTATTGTCTTGGTAAATCTTGGTAACCTTTCTTAATAATAAGCTACAAACAATCTTGTTATTACATTTATTCCAATGTTTTTTATTTTTGGTATAACGATGAATTTGGGCAAGAAAAACGTTTAAAGCTAATAATTGTTGTTTTTTGCCTTTTGTATGATGTTATTGTACTTTTTAAAAGAAATAAAAATGTGGTTGCTTAACAAGTTTTTAAAACTCTTTCTACAGCTAAATACCTCCATTTCATTCCTAAAAATTCTGTAGTGTTTTAATTAATTTATATTTTATGTCTAAACAATCATTTTAAATATGTATTTGCACTACCTGTACTCAATATAAAATAAAAATATATACGGTACAAAACCTAAGAAGGCGAAGGATTATGTTTTTTTTTGTAAAAAAGTTTCCATAAACATACAGTGTGTCCCAGGATAGGTGTTACAAAGAGACAAATTGACCAAAAATTTTGGAATTTTTAATCGTCCTTTTGGAAAAACTGTGCGCATGGTCCAAAACTAATAAATTACAAAATTTTACTCAGATTGGTAATATACAGGACGAGTTATAACTTAAAATATGAAAAATGACCAAGAGTAAAAGTACCTTTATTTTTTAAAAATAGGGCAAAATTTTATAAGGAAATGTTGTTGAAAATTAAATTTAATGTTAGCAAAAATCGCCTTTTTACTATGGGCACAGTTCTTCATTTTTTAATTTTCAATTTTATGGCTTACTTTCTAGAATGACTTGTGTATTTATTTCTTCAGCAAATGAAGCAAGATACACTGGAAACTAATAAGTAGTATTTTAAATTGTTTTAAAAAAGTAAAACACAATTAACCTTATTAAAAGTCAGTGGCGTACCTTTTTTTCAGTAATATGGACTGTGGTGCCCACTGAAACGCCACTAAACTAATCAATCTAAATCTAGGTAAAGCTTTCCAACCATTCTATTACATTAAAGAAATTTAAAAATATCTCATTATTTAAAAAATTTAACACCCTGTATCCCAGAAAATAAGCATTTTCGGACATATGTCGAACATATAACGACAGTGCCGTATTAACCATTAAGCTGACTAGGCCACAGCCTAGGGCGCCATGAAAAATAGGCTCCAGGCAGGGGAGTAATGGCAGGGAGTAATAGGCGCTAGACAATGCAGTTTTTAAAAAGTTTAGGTCAGGTGGGGATTTTTGGTGACTAATTTCTCTGTAAATAAGGTGCTTTGGAATGAAATAGGCGCGAACTCAAAATAGGCGCTACGGAGGAAAAAACTTTTTTGCTCTTCAAAAATTTTTTGGTGAGAAATAGGCGCTCCGGGAATTCTAGCCTAGGGCGCCTCAAACAGTTAATACGGCCCTGCTTAACGGCCATATTAAAAATAATTTTTAAGAAAGGATTTTGAAGTATTTAATATATGCCGACTGCATTAAAAGGTATGGTATAAAACGTATTGAGCTAATGGTATACAGTGCATTTCTTTATTGTCCCCCTCCCTTCTATTTTTTTAACCGGTTTATTTAAAATAATAAATCTTCTATTTGTGATGTAAAATAAATGCATAAATATTATATTCTAGAGTAAAATTGACAGATGAAAATTTCATGATGGCCGCTGGGCGTCATTTTGAAAAAAGTAAATGGAAATGAGGATCTTGTAACAAATCATTTTAAAGCTCTTGATGATTACTTTATAGCTTTAAAATATCAAAGTTAATACTTTTACCTAATACAAAATGGTGGTACTTTAAAAATAAATTACGTAAATACCTGATTTGGATGGCTATACTTCCAAAACTAATAAAGTTAGATGTATCTATTGTGGTATTAGGCTTTTTACTAATCTTTTTAACAGTGATATAATATACAGGGTGCTTTATTAAAAAAAATATGTTTTTCTACCCTGTATATGATCACTAGTATAACCATTAAAAAAATATTTAACAGAGCTTTTAGAAAATACTGTATTATGTATATCTAACTTTATTAAATTCGAAAATTTGGCCATTCAAATCAGGTATTTAGGTAATTTTAAAGTACCGCCAGTTTGTATTAGGTAAAGATGTTGACTTTTATTCTAGGATTATAAAGCACTTGTCACAACATCCCCCTTTCTATTTAATTTTTACCAAGATGGCGCCGAGTCGCCATCTTAAAATTTTCATCTGTCAATAATACTTTAAAATATAGTATTTTAGGCATTAATTTCATATCCAAATGTTTATTTTTTTAATTGATCCGTTTAAAAATAAAAGGGAAATATTAAAGAAAAGCACTCCATGATAGCAATATTGCATTTCCATTATTTACAGGCTAACAATAAATCAGGCGTACCATATTAGTTAAAGCCCTTTGTTAAATCACAAATCCTTATAACCATTTGTAATAGGTATAAATGAGTTAACTATTAGGATTTAATGTGGTAATTCCGAGTGTAAACCGAATTGTTTTTATTAAATAGATTGTTTTCTTTAAAGCGATTACTGATTTTAGGTTTAATTGTCTTTTTTAAACACTTTGCTTTAACCTTTTTTTATACATTAGACTAACGGCTGTATTTACCATTTTTATAGTTGTATGTCTGAAAGTTATCTGTTTGCTAAGATTTATTATTTATTATCTCTAATAATAACACATGCTATTCACCACCAAAATCGCATGACCTAATTGTTAGCAGAGAGATAAAGAAGAAGTGTTTTTTAAGCTGGCATTTACTATCTACATATTAACTCTATAAATATTTATTAGAGATTGGTAAATACGGCTGTTAAGGGACCAATTACCTTTACTTTTTAATATAAATTTTTAACTCAGAAATAAATAATGCCGCGTAAGGATAGCAGTGGTCTAGGCTGGGTCAAATTCCAGAAGGGCCATAAATCCATTTAGTCCTCAATTGAATAAAGTAAGATAAATTCCTGAGTTGTTAATAAAAAAAAGGTTCTGATTATTACTTATGTAACAAACCTAAGAAACGAAATAAATTAGTTTTCTTAAAACAAGTAATTTTTTTATTTTGTATAATAAAAGTATGTATTCTATACTGTAGGTTTAAAAATAAGTTGTTTAAAATTAGGTAAAGCCTTTAATAGTTACCTTTGACCGGACTTTAAAAGTAGTGTTAGGCTAGCCGCGCATTACTACAATTTTTATTGGCCAACATAAAAGTTTCTAACCAAAAAGAAGGTTATAATTGTTTCGCGCACTTGTCTACTTGGGTGTTGCTTTGTTAACATGAATTTTACTGAGATAGCAGTTATTACTGCTTTTACTAAAAAACAAAATAAAGAAAAACCAAAAACTGTATTAGGATCATCCCAATTATCGGTCAAAAACTTTTCAATGGACAAATACTATACTGTCCACAATTTGGCTTTTAAATTTTTGTCCGAATATTCTTTTAATAATATATGTAAAAGCGGACGCTTTTTAGTTTACCTAATAAATAGCTTTATATTTAAAGACATATACCTACTCAAATTTATTTAAATAACACCACTAAAATGGTAAACTTCCCTCCTATGGTCTTTCAACTAAACTCTGTACTTGGCTCTCTAGTTATCTATCTGATCGTCGTATATCAGTTTCAAGCTTTCACCAAGTAAATTCTGGAGTCCCTCAGGGCTCAGTTCTGGCACCAACATTGTTTCTTCTTCACATCAACGACCTTCTCTCGTCCACAACTAATTCCATTCATAGTTTTGCCGACGATAGTACCCTTCACTTCCAGTTTTCAGGTTCCTAAACCCATTACTAAACCTGACTTGGAAAACAAACGCAGAGCGATGCAGATATCTCTTTCGCAGGATCTTAATTTAATATTGGATTGAGGCGCTAAAAATCTCGTCCATTTTAATGCATCTAAAACACAATCATGTTCCTTGTCGCGACAGGAGTCATCAAATACTTATCGTCTACTTATGAGCGGCCAAGTTTTACAGAGCAAAGACACCTTCAATCTTGTGGACGTCACATTTGAAAGTAACCTTAACTGGCATAAACACATTGTATCTATAGCCATGGCAGCTTCAAAAGCTTGGATTTCTCTTTCAGGCAAAAAGTATTTTTCCTCTTCTAATTTATACACTTTATATGTGTCCCAAATCCGACCTCCCTTGGAATATTGTTCTCATATCTGGGGCATGGCGTCCCCCACAACCTAAGCATTCTTGATTCTATTCAAAGAAGAGCTATTCGTCTCATTAATGATCGTTCACTTACAGAAAGGCTTCCCTTTCTTGCCCATCGTCGAACTGTGGGGGATTTATCGCTATTTTATAGGTACATACTTCCATGGCTTTTGCTCTGAAGAATTGTCCAGTATAGTTCCTCCACTTACGGTTCCCAACAGAGAAACTCGTGGTTCCGCGCGTATGCATCCCTATACGGTCCAACTGGACAGGCCCCAAACTTCCCACTTTGTTTGTTCTTTTATCCCTAGAGTTTCTAGGTTGTGGAACTTGCTGCCCGCGGAGGTCTTTCCTTCCTCTCCAAATCTTCAAGTATTTAAGTCCCGTGTCAACAAACTCCCCCTTACCTCGCTTAAGACACCCACGGTACGTTAGTATTTAGGCTTTTAGCCTTCGTGGTTTGTCCAAAGATAAAAAAAAAACTACACAATCCAGCGAGGAGGAAAGACATCAGTTTATACAAGCAACTAAATAATCTTTCATGTACGCGGACAAGTCTAGACCTGTACGTTCTATATGTGTTAAAACATTTGGTAAACTATTTGTAAGCAAGCGGGTTCGAGAAAAGTCGGGCCAATCAAGACGAATGCAGACGAACGTCACACAATTAGTGTATTCCTTTTACCTTGTAGAACCATTTCTGAACCGTTCTCTGAACTGTCAATAGGGTCAAGAACGATTCTACAACATGAAAAAATGTCAAAAAATTGTAAAAGGAACACTTATGGTGTCGTTCGGGGTGGTTCTGGAGCATAAAAGGAATACACCAAATGGCTGTTTGCCAAACTTTGTCGTAGTTGGGCCCAATGTCTGGCGGCGGCATCAAGCAGGAGTTCAATCGCCTTAGAAATAAATCAAGGTGTAATTTTTTAGTTTTTGTGATTAAAACGCTGTTAATGCGCAATACCATATAAAAACAAATAAGTTTCATTATTACAGTTTTTCTGTTGTCGAAAAAAGTTGCAAGTGCGCGGCAGGCCTTAATAAATGCTTAAAGTTCTAATTAACTTTTCTTTTTTTGTATTATTATTAAAAAGCTAAAAAAAATCTTTTTGCAACACTACCAATAAGTAGACGATCAAAAGTCATTAGGAATACTTTTGAAGGTAAATATTTAATAAAAAATGTTACCAAATCACAAACTAAACAATGGAAAAACAAATGCAGAAATGAAAAATGCCCAAATTTGGTGGTTGAATTGATTTCTGCTTAATGATTGTAAGTTTTTCTTTTTATTTTAATTAATTTAGTTTGTCTTTTAAAGATTAACACATTGAAAATATTATTAATGCCTCATATAACGGGTAAAAGAAAACTTAAATATTTTTTGTTTCTAAGAGTTTGTGTTTTCCCATGTTATTAAAGACTAAAAAATATAATTTTATTTAATTAATAAATTTAAAACATTTATTTTACTTGATGGGATAAAAAAAAATGTCAATAAAACTGACTCTATTTTAGGTCTAAATGACATAAAAAACAAAATTAAAATTAAACATACCTAAAACTATAGGCCCTATGTATATAAAGGAGGTTTTGAAGGTTTAAGCTCCTCCCATATTAGCATGACAAAAAAGGAAAATTTTTATAGAAATGTCCCTTCATTTTAGGTAAGGTAATTACAGCGGATGGTTATATGGACCAGCATATGAGAAGAAAAAAAGAAAACATGTGGATAAATATTTTTCTTGCTCTTCAAAAACTTTTTATACCAACATTTTTTTAGTACACCCACCCCCTTCCCCATAAAAACTGCGGTATTTTTATTTAAAGTATATTTTGCTGTACATCGTTGAAAAGCTTATAAAAAGGAATTTTAAAAATGTCACAGCCAACTATGGTTTTTTATTAAAAAAATCAAATTTATGTCGTAGCTTAAAAACGGACTCCTTAATACACTGAATAACTGACAAGACCTTTTTATTAAGAAGACATTTATTTACACGTTTTTTATTTACACTTTTTTTCATCCCTAATATTAACTGAGTTATAGACAAAAACAAACTTTTGAATAAAAATGTTGTTAAGATATCAAGTAAGTCATGATTTTTTTGTACAACACAAAAATTATTTAGACTTAGCTTTAAAAACTACAAATCTTTTCCCATTTATCTCAACATCAAAAAAACTTCACCCTGTAAATAAAAATATTTAATATATATCTTTATTCTTAAGAAAAGCCAAATATTATTCTATTAAGTTGGTTATTCTTAAAGCATTTATGTCATTTAAAAGATCAAACGTAAATTATTGTTATTTTTTGGTTTAATTAGGCTAAAACTGAAAGTTTCTTTAGATTAATGGTTTACATTTTCTTTTTTCCTAAAGAAAACTCATCGGCTTTACAGTTTTAATTTTTTTTCGTTCTGTGTTAGGATTTATTGTAAAATTGATTTTTAAACTTGTGTTGACATTTTTGTTTATTAACATAATTTTAATAGAAATTTATTTGTAAAGATTGTAACAAATTGGTATTAAATGAATTCATTAAAGATGATAATTTTAAGGGAATTTTAAGTTTTGACCTAATTAAACTAAAAAAGCATACATTGACGTATGGTATTTAATTTTACATTAATGTTTTTAAATGCTTTATTATAGTCCCTGGGCCAGTAATAAAATTGACTTTATGATAGTAAAACTTTTAAAGCCTTTTTAGGGGTGTTCCTTTTGACAAGTTTACCATGAATATTCATACCGGCATACATGGAAGCGGCGCTTTAACCCAGCCTGTTAACGTCAAATGGTTCAAGTGTGGGACTAGGCAAACGCGTCAGTTTTTTGTTGGACAAGTTTACCAATATTTTACATGCATTTTTTAAACATTGTGCCAAAAATCGTAAGGGTTACCTTTACAAAATCCGTCCAATCCAATTCACAAAACATGTAAATGGGCCTTATGGTTGGCAAAATGTTTAAACATTGCATGTCCCGACACCCGAAATATTTGACATTGACTTTGGACAAACCACGAAGGCTAAAAGCCTAAATACTAACGTACACGTGGGTGTCTTAAGCGATGTAAGAGGGAGTTTATTGACACGGGACTTAAATACTTGAAGATTTGGGGGAGAAGGAAAGACCTCCGCGGGCAGCAGGTTCCACAACCTAGAAACTCTAGGGATAAAAGAACGAACAAAGTGGGAAGTTCGGGGCCCGTCCAGTTGGACCGTATAGGGATGCATACGCGCGGAACCACGGGTTTCTCTGTTGGGAACCGTAAGTGGAGGAACAATACTGGACAACTCTTCAGAGCAGAAGCCATGGAAGTACCTATAAAAAGCGATAAATCCCCCACAGCCCGACGATGTGCAAGAGAGGGAAGCCTTTCTGTAAGTGAAGGATCATTAATAAGACGAACAGCTCTTCTTTGAATAGAATCAAGAATGCTTAGGGTTGTGGGGGACGCCATGCCCCAGATATGAGAACAATACTCCAAGGGAGGTCGGATTTGGGACACATACAAAGTGTATAAATTAGAAGGGGAAAAATATTTTTTGGCTCGAAAGAGAAATCCAAGCTTTTTTGAAGCTGCCGTGGCTATAGATACAATGTGTTTATGCCAGTTAAGGTTACTTTCAAATGTGACGCCAACAAGATTAAAGGTGTCTTTGCTCTGTAAAACTTGGCCGCTCATAAGTAGAGGATGAGTATTTGATGACTCTTTCGCGACAAGGAACATGATTGTGTTTTGGATGCATTAAAATGGACGAGATTTTTAGCGCCCCAATCCAATATTAAATTAAGATCCTGCGAAAGAGATATCTGCATCGCTCTGCGTTTGTTTTCCAAGTCAGGTTTAGTAATGGGTTTAGGAACCTGAAAACTGGAGTGAAGGGTACTATCGTCGGCGAAACTATGAATGGAATTAGTTGTGGACGAGAGAAGGTCGTTGATGTGAAGAAGAAACAATGTTGGTGCCAGAACTGAGCCCTGAGGGACTCCAGCATTTACTTGGTGAAAGCTTGAAGAATGGCCGTCCACAATAACTGATATACGACGATCAGATAGATAACTAGAGAGCCAAGTACAGAGTTTAGTTGAAAGACCATAGGAGGGAAGTTTATTAAGAAGTGCGGCATGCCAGACCTGGTCAAAAGCTTTGGATATATCAAGAGCAACGATCTGGGACTCACCTAGAAACTCAAGAGACTTATTCCAGCAGTGTGATACGAAGGAAAGAAGATCTGCTGTAGATCTTTGTGGCGAAATCCATACTGCCTGTCATGGCAATAACCATAACTTATGTTATATTTTCTTTAAGGAAAAAGTTTGAATTTCAAGATGGTAAAAATATACATGGTGTCCGCATTTAAATAATGCATCGTTGTGTTAACGAAATGAAACACAAACCATATATGGCGAATACATAATAAAAACTTTTAAAAATCTTTGTGACCTGTAGGCACAAACCGCATTTTGATAACAGTATTATTTGTTTTATGCTATTAGGGTGGCTGCCTAAAATAAAAGTTTGGCACCCTCAAATCAAAAAAATATTCTTTAAAGCTTCTTACAGACTATAGATGTTGAAATTAAACTGCATTAATCAAATTATTTATAGGTAATCACTTCTGCCCAGCTCAAATGTGCTGGCTTCCAGGAAACAGTAAAATAGTGTATGCTATTAATTATGCTGGATTTAGTAATTTAAATCGTTATTATGGAGATTGCTAAAATTGTGTCGATGCCGATGATAGTAATAAATTAATTTATATTATCTTGTGACATTGAGCAATATTTTATGACAAAGCGTGTTTATTACTATAGAGAATGTTGATTAGAATTTTAAATAATTAATATCAGTTATTAATTTAGGTGCAAAAGGATTTTACACGGCTTAATCAAAATACGAGATTCAGAGAACATGCTGACGAAAAACTTCACTTCATGCTTACATACGGGGGTGTCTCGTAAAAAAACTAATAGCTAAAACTAGACAACTTAAAAATAAAGCTTTTTGGTCTTATACAAAAATATTAATTTATTTTGCCCAATTAAAAAATAAACATTTAAGCGCATCTTTGTAAAACCAAAAAAAAACGTTAAAAAATTTAAAAACATTTTATTTCGTGAAATTTGTTGATTAAGCATCCCATGTAACTGAATCTTTGAGCCTCATTTTTACCAACTCCCAGCGATTCAATTTCTTTGAAACTTTGCACGTATCAAGGACCGATGACAATGCAATGAGTAAAAAAAGCAGTATCCCGTTGAGATTCCAGCATTTTCCAGGAAAACCGGAAAAGTGAAAAATCGCTACGAATCCTGGCGGAGGCGCCAGATTAGACAAGTGAAGCAACCGATACGACGACATCTGCCGCACGGCCTGCAGGGACAGTGACCCAGGTTGCAGCACGCTTGGATTAAACGACAAGCCAGCGAAAGCCTGTTTGACGAATATCACATGGAGCACTGAAAACTAATTGATATATCGAACTAAAATGAAAAATAAATAATAGTTTAAAAACTAAAGAAAACACGCTTTTATATGCAACCGAGACCTTCAAAATTAGAAAATAATTTTCATTGCAAGAGTTTGATCGCTTCGAGAATAAAGCCATGCAGGGGTGCTCAATATGACAAATGATGTAGTCATTCTATTTTCTGCCTTTGCAAATATCTACTGAGGAGAAGAAGTTGCTGAAAAATAGTAAAAATGCACCCCACGCTTTTTACTCTGAAGTGACAAATCTTTGTAATGAAAGAATTGTTTTCTAATTTTTAGTTCGGCTGCATAAAAGTTTTACATCTAATGTTAATTTTATGTTGTTAACCAGGAGGGACGCCACCTACACTATTTTAAAATTCTCTGGAACGTCCCAACTGTTTGTGCTACTCCGCATGCTTATGGTACATAGTAATTTAGTAAAAGAAAATTCTTCCATGCTTTCTACACAAATAAGATGTGCTCTGTAAGAGTGGATCTGAAGCCACCGATTTCAAGATATGTTGCATTTAAGTGGTTAAGTGCAAAGAATATAGATAAATAATATAGCCCAAGATCCGGCTATATAAAGAAATACATGGTCCTTTTTCTGACGAAATATATTTTTTTAACAATAAAAGTATTATTAAATATATTTCCGGAGGGTTGGCAAACCAATTCATGGCTAAAATAGTGTAATTAAAAATAATAATTACAAAAGGCAATAATACCGTCACAGTTTTTTCTTTAAAAATTTATATAAAAGGAAAAGTCCATAGTATAGGGGAGAGCGGGGAGGGTCTGGATACTTTTTTGATCAATACTATTTTTTCGTCTACATTATAAAATATTTAAAAAATTTTTTGTGTATAAGTATTGCTTAGTAATATATAATTATATATTAATAAATTCCAAATATTTTCATTGAATATGATTGGTATTTTCAACAAGAAAAATGACTACATAGTCAAGTGTCCAGATCCACCCCATATACGGGGAGGATCCGACATATAAAACATCAAATTTTAACATAATATTTAAGAGTTATTTATTTTTAAAAAATCAACAAAAATGTGGGGAATGAGTTTAGCCAGCCATTGTATTTTATTTGTCATGATTTATTTGACAGAATGGCGATTTTATAGGTACGTTAAAATACTCTGAACGATAAAACCCTAAATAACTATTTTTAAATAATAGAATTAATATAAAAAAAATACGAATAAATTGCAACTTATTCTCTGTAAAATATTGCTTTAAATCTAAAAGTTTTTACCTCATTATAACATTACCTTCGCTGAATTAACTATGAACACTTTCTTTCCGACTACCGGACAACGCGCCTAGAATATTTGAAATAGATTTGGCGGTAAATTTGAATGTGTCCATATGCTTTCAGTCCAAACCCTCCGTTCTCCCCTATAGATAACACCACAACGGGGTTCTATTCTATTCTATTTTTTCTTGGTTTTGGTCCTTCAGCGAGCTCGTAGCTCCCAGAAATTCCAAAAGAAAACAAAAATAATTCTACAATCGATGCAATGCACAAATTGTCGGCTGTCAAACCAAGACCTGCTACTGGTGTTACGTATAACCTTCACTTTTACTACTGACAGTTCCCATGGCACGGCCATCTATTTCCCGTCATTTGAGAAATGCTCTGTGTTCACCATTAAAGAGGATACCATCAGCTTATAGGAATCTTCGCTCACAGCGCTTAGATCCAGAAGAAAGATGCCGTCAGTTTAGCGTGAATCTTTCCTTGATCCCCAAAGGTAAAATCGTCCGTACGGCATCTCTAACCACCACCTCCGGGAAGAACTTTGTAGTCCTCTACGCACGTTCGCACTGTCCGAAGGTCAAACAAATAGTTCAACTTTTCATTTATATAAATTTAAAAAGGAAAAGTTGTGACGGTATTCATGTAATTTTTTAAAATTTTTCATTAACCATATCAGTATATGATTTGCCAACCCCGCAGGGATTAAATTATTAATAACTTTTATTGAAAAAAAAAGATTTCATTAGAAAAAAGGATAAGGGAGTCCATTTATATAGCCGGATCTTGTACTAATACATTTAATTAGTCCTTTATAATGGGGAAAATATAGTTATACTAATACGCTGTTTTTAGGGGATTTTGGGTTGTAGTTTATTGTTTTATTTGGATAGTACATAGAGGAAAGCAGAAAAAAGTTACTACTCTTTAGAAAAATTAGTACTGTAGATAGCGTCCTCTAGTTAACACCTAAAAATTGACATAGGATAATGAATACTTCATGTCTGAAAACCCCCAGATACCGAGTTTTATTACAATATTTAAAATGTATAAGATATTATCAAATTAAAGGAAAATATTATTTTAATCTTTGGACACCGTGTACCTCAGTTAATATTAACTTTTGTACTGAGGTAGTTAAATCGCAATATTTTAACTAATTTTCCAGCTGAATTTTGGCCAATTAGATGGAGACCACCCTGTATATGTTAACATTATTTTACTTAAATATCATTATTGTATTTTTGATTTTTGCAATATCACAAAATAAAGAAGCTGCTAATTTTAATCATGAAATTGCCATCGATTTATTTAATATTGCTCACTGAATAGATTTATATCCCTTTCCCATTTTAACCCTGGTCGTCAGTAATAGCTACGTGATATGTTTAAAGGATACTCTTAAAGTTTATATACTCATTTTAAACGTAATAAAATTTATGATTTATGGTTAATATTTTCTCCACAGCCGAGACATGATTTATTATTATGGTCGAAGAAAAATTGAAAATTTGTGCACTGTTTCTAAACACGAAAAATGTTATACATTTGTTAAAACTATTAAAATTAAGTTAGTTGTAATGAAACTGCACACTTACCTGAATAAATAAGAAATACGTATTTTCGGGGTCCTCCACCAAGGTACGACCATCGCCCCCATAGGTGATGCGCTGCAGCCTAGAGGCTTACTGTGCCTCGACCACTACTCCTTCCTAAACATACGCCAGTCATTCCATAGCTCGGATGGTTTCTGCTCAGTCCGTCCATTAACCCCCGAACAGAACACCGTGTGCCGCTGCCCAAACATGCCGTCACACGGTCACTCATTCAAGTTATGGCCACGTTCCTCAATGCTTAACTTCGGTGATCGACGCTGCCGAACCCACCGGAGCAGCAACAAGCTCGACAGTGTTTGCCATACCTAATTTTGTTTTTATTCTAAATACAAAAATTATCAGCGGTACCGGCGGTATGGTAAATAATATAAAAATCAAGAGGCTTATTATGGAAACAATATTGTTGCTTTACAGTAACATACATGTAAATCCCACCATTGATGTAGTACTAAAAAGAATTATTTAGTTATTTGAAATCGTGTTGTACCGGAGTTGGCAAGTATTATCGTCTAAGTATACGGTCTAATTAACGATACACAGAAAAACCACACCACAGATTCCATATTATGCCAAAATATGAAGATTTAACCAAACATACCTGAAATTTTTTCCACAATATCTTTTTGGATTTTACCAAATAATTTGTATCGCTATGGCTTTTATCACTGAGAAATCATTTGGAAGTTTCATCCAGAAATTTGTTAAAGATTTGGTACTGAAATCCATTTTCAGTGAAGGACTGGACGAAACGTCTATTAGTTAGGTTCTTTTTTCAGTGATAGGTCATTGGGGTTTACTGTCAAATAGATTACAAACCTAATTCCAAATGAACAAATTGATATATTTTCTTCAAAAAAGTATCTTAGGATATTCGTACTCAGGTTTTATACAGGGTGGTTCCTAAGTAATGGGCCAAAATTTAACTAAAGAATAGCGACGTTAAAATATTGCGAATTAACCGAACTTACCTTAGTACAAAAGTTGATATTAACTGAGAAACGTTCGAAGCTTTGTAAAAAATTATATATGCATAGACTATACAGGGTGTTATTTAAAAATCTACCGTTTAAGTTATCTGCAAAAGGGACGGATTAAAGAAAATGGTCAAAATACGTTAAGATATTAATTGACGGGGAAAGTTTTTTACAAAACATTGGAAAGCGCCTTTGAACCCCTTAACCACGAGAGCCACCACTCCAAAATTATTGAATGAGAAGGGAGGTCAAGTTATACAACATTTTAAAGCTTCCGGCGTGTACTATAACCATCATATAAAAGTCAATATCTTTACTCACTACGAAATGGCGGTACATAAAAATTACCCAAATACCTAACTTAAAGGGCTCTATTTTCGAAACTAACATATTCATATGTACTTGATGGGGTATTTTCTTAGAGTATAATATACAGGGTGCTTCATTAAATATACCCTTTTTGTCCTACCCTGTATATTATAACTAGTATCATCTTTAAAAGATTTTTAAAAGAGCCTTAAGAAAATACCATATTAAGTACATCTAGCTTTATTAGTTTCCGGAAATCCAATCAGGTATTTGGTCGTAGGTAAAGATATTGACTTTATGTTCTAGGGCTATAAAGTACTTATTAGGAGCTTTAAAAAGATGTATTACTCGATTCCCTTTTCATTTAGGGAGTTGGGGTAGTAGCGCAGTCCATTTTTTTGTGAAAAATATTTCCCCTTTATAAATATCTTGAGGAATATTTTCTTTGTTAGCTGCTTACAGCAGCTGTAAGCACTTTCATTTTTTTACAAACCAATGACGTCAGTCTTACAGCAGCCCACAGCAATTGTTAACGGCCTTGGGAGATGTCTATAACCAAAGTCGGTCTATATAAGGTCACGACATTCGGCCATATTGCTTTGACGTGTTATGATGTCACATCTCTCATTTTTCGGCCATGTTGTTCAGTGCCGGAGATATACAGTTTATTGTATTAGTAGAACAACCGTTTACACAACAGTTTTTAATTTTTATTTAGTTGTAAATTCTTTTACTTTAAATATAAAACATTTGGAATTACATCTTTCAACAAATATCACTTCGAAAACAATGCCAAATGAAATGCGCAAATTCTAGAAGCCACTGGATTGATCTTCAGCTTTGGTTTTTACCCAGTCTGCCAACTTTTCTCCGAGAAGTGCCCTTCCTTGCATCCCCGACCTCGAACCGCCTAAAAGTTGAGGATATGTCGCAAGCTTATAAATATAAACTAACCTTGTCTATAACCACTGTACGTCTAATAGGTTGAAAAACAAAGAGGGGGAATTTGAGGTTAGGAGTCAAACAAAATTGACTAAATGTATACTAATAATAATAGTCTATGTCGTTGGTCTGTGTGGAAAACCATGTTAAGGATTAATTTAACTGCAATCGAAGACATTGCGCATTTTTGTTATAAAACTGTAGATACCATTTATTGGGTTATATTAATCAATTTTAGGCGAAGAACCAATTCTAAAACGGTATTTACCAATCGGCAATGTTGACGTTGAAACAATGTATTTTACGTCAAAGTTGTCACCAATTATTACCGCGGTTATAATTGGTTGAGCGCCTAAAATTGGTGATTATTTTTTTAAATATCATTTGTCATTGGCGGTAAGCGCTTTTATTTTTTCGATTCACATTATAATGACGTCATCTGTTAGACAAGCTGGTTAGCAGCTGTAAGTCAGAAGAATTAGAAAAATATCCCTTTGACGTTTTTCGGCAATTTTCTTAGCTCTGTCTCTTTTTGCGTATAACTTAAGTGGTAAGTTTTATGATGAACACCCTCTATACAGATGTTTGGAAAATGAAAAAAGACTGGGAGGAATTTAACATGTTTTTGATTTAAGATGTTATGCTAGTAACCAAGTAATTTATGTCTTAAAACAAGTAAAAATAGTGGTGTTAATAAATATTGCGTTAACTTTCTCAAGTAAAAGGACAAACACAAATTATTTTTTAAATATTGTTACCAAAATTTAAATAAAACATTTTTCTTTAAAAGCTAAAATAAATTATTTATATTTTTACATTTTAAGCTCTTTTATATTGTGGGTAAGGAAAAGTATTAAAGTAGGCTTACTTAAAACAACATTGTAAATCAGATTATTTTAAATGCATTCAAAAGTTCTTTCTTTAGTTTATAAACTGAAAAAAGTCGTCCAATTTTCTCAAAGAGTCCTCTTATAGAAAACAATACAAATAAAAACAAACTTTAGTCTTTGTTTAAGTTTAAAAAAGCTTTAAAACAAAGAGAATAAATAAATTACTGTTTTACCAGAAAACTTGTTAGAGTAAACGTTAATAGTTAAAAAGCCACGCGGTTATCAGTTCTGCTTTACTTTTAGGTATTTCCCTTTTTGTTGCTCGCACAATATTTTAACGACACGTTTAGACAGAAATAGTTGATTGCCGTCTTTATTTGTATAAAGCTTGTGGCTTTTTTACTATTGACGTTAACTCTACACAAACTGGACAAGAATGGCGTTACAACCCATCAATGTTATGGCGTTGTAAAGATGTTGATGATTAGTTGCGATGTATTAGAGAGTCAACAAAAAATTAATAAATATTCTTGACCGACAGGTTTCCTAGGATTTTCTTGTTGTTAATTTTGGTCTTCATTATTTTTATTTTATTTTTGTAGCCATGTGACACTGTTTAGTACCGGTGTTTTTAATTTTATTTGGTGAACCTAAATTAGTATTTTTCAACTAATAATAATACCTTAGACTGTCAGAAGGGAACTGTTATAATTAAAAAAAAAAAAAAAATTACTTTTTTAAAAGCGGTTTTAAAAAAATTAAACCTTGGTTAAAAGTTCTTAAATTTTTTTATTTAATTTGTGTTTTATATTAAATTTATTAACAAAGTCCAACACACTTAGGATGTATTTTTAAATGTAAGGGCCTAATATACAGCTTAAACAATATTACCAATTTAAAAAAAAAATGTTACAACTTAACTAGGTCAAAAATTTAATTTTACACCTAGTTTTTTATGACCAATAAATAGCATTTTTATAGGTTTTCCAGAAAGGTGACTAGGAATGCAGCATAAGGGGTCGTCAAGATGTTTTTAAAAATACGTCATTTATATTCCTTTCGGGTTAAATATAAACTTACTTACTCCATAGCTCTACAATAGGGTGAAGCAATTTTTTAAAATTTTAAATGGCCTCTATGCGAAATAGTTGCCTTTAGTTAAATATATTACAGGGGCAACGTTGCATTAAAATCATACTTGTTCTTTGGCTGCCAAAACGACCCAATATTTTTCACGATGTACCATAATTAAGTAAAAATGTTGTATAGCCATTTAAGTGATTTTAAATCAAATTTAAGTATATTTGGGTCCAAACTATAGTATTTACACCATAAATTAACAAGACTTCAAAAATATTTGCAGATTAAAAAAATATTGCGATATTAAAATTTTAATAAACTAGGATAGCTAAATATAAAAAAAAGTTATTTGGCAAAAATGAGTTTGATATTTTACTGTCTAAATGTAAACAGTTTGGGAAGTGTGTCTGCAAATTGAAAGTACAAAGGAAAGAGAAAACAAAAATTTTAATTAAGGTGAGAGGTCCAAATAAAATGTTAGAACCTAAAGCTACAAGGAACAGATAAATAGAAAATTTAAAAAATTAAACTGGCAAAGTAACATCAACTAATTTGCAATATTTCACCAGTGTTTCCTTTAACGAAAATAGCAAGTTAAAATTTTCTAAAAGATATTTTTGGGATAGCTTTCTACTTTTAGACTTTTGGTAAACCAAACTTTTACCTTTGGCACAAGTTTGTAACTGAACATATTGTATTGGTTTTAAAGCCAATCTCTGTCTTTCCTGGTTATGTAACTCCGTTTTTCGAATGTGCTTAAAAGATTTAGATGAGCTTGTTAATTTTCTGACAAAAAATATTAAAGCCTTTACAGCACAAGCAATTACTGGTTATAAAAATTTAATAATAAGACCAATTTAACTTTCTTTATAGCGCCTTCTGTAGTAATTTGTTTGTTTAAAACACTTTAATAGGCTGCTATTAGAACAGAAACTACTGAATCAAAAGCATACAACTGTGCTAAGCAAAATGGTACATTCAATATGGTTGAAACTGCAAACAGAATTGAATGAAGATTGCATATTATACTACGATAGAAATTACATTTAATTTGCCGAATCTAACAGAATATTATATTAAAGAGGTTTAAGTAATTATAAGACCAATTTAACTTTCTTTATAGCGCCTTCTGTAGTAATTTGTTTGTGTAAAATACTCTAATAGGCTGCTATTAGGACAGAAACTACTGAACCAAGAGCACACAACTGAGCTAAGCAAAATGCTACATTCAATATGGTTGGAACTGCAAACAGAATCTTAAGATTGCATACTATACTACGGAAGAAATTACATTGAATTTGCCGAATCTAACAGAATATTATATTAAAGAGGTTTAAGTAATAATAGGACCAATTTAACATTCTTTATAGCGCCTTCTGTAGTAATTTGTGTATGTAAAACACTCTAATAGGCTGCTATTAGGACAGAAACTACTGAACCAAAAGCACACAACTGAGCTAAGCAAAATGGTACATTCAATATGGTTGAAACTGCAAATAGAATCTTAAGATTGCATTCTATCCTACGAAAGAAATTACATTTAATTTGCCGAATCTAACAGAATATTATATTAAAGAGGTTTAAGGTTTATGCACCAACTTAAATTAAACTGAAAATCCGAGCATCATATTGACACGATAATAATTTATTTGGAATAATAAAGCAAAATTGATTTATACCTATGAATCCTAAAAGGTGGGAGATTTCGTAATACAAAGAAATAATAAGATAGGACGAAAATTTAATATTTCCAATTTTACATTTAATGCAGATAACTACTTTGACCTCATAAACTGGCAGTCAACAACCATAATCTTAGATAAGGAACTCCAGTATATGACTTTTGAAGATCCGGCTAAAATCGAAATTTTAATATTCTTCTGGTAATCTTAAGCCGAGGAACGGTCTGTTAAAAGTTATATTAGTAATTTATGAAGCAAGAGATGAAATTAAAGATCAAAAATTTCCTCAAGATTTTCACTACCAAAGATTAAAACAAAGGGTACCTGTGTCGCAAGTTTTTAAGGACAATTTAATGCTATGAAAACTTAGAAATGATGAGGGAGTCGTGAAACTCTATTTAAAGTCACCATGTATACTAAATAAAAAGTTTTACCTTCAAAAACCTTACCAAAATAGTGTTACATTTAAAACACAATCTGTTGTTGTTTTAGTATGTGCTTTGCTAAGAAAGTTTTATTTAAATTTTATACAGTTTTCAACACAAAAATATTTTATCTATTCTTTAAAAAGTGAAACCAGTATAATGACATAACAAACTAACTCAAACGTCGTGTGGTATTTGTCCATTCTTAGACAGATAAATCCGTGGCAAGAATAAAAAGTGTCCGATAAAAGGCTCGCAGCGGGAAGCGGAAGTAAAGTTCTATTTGAATTGACAGTCGGATATGTATTTTTAGAGTCCGGAAATATTGCGAGGTAGCTGATGTAATGTTTGACCGTTAGAGTGTTGGAGTCATGCCAAAGGACAAAGAAAGTATTGTCGTTCAGAAGCTACTGTTAAGTAATCTCTTTTTTTTCTGGCATTATTAAATTTTAATGAAGTTGACGTTCAGGGAAATGACTAATATATCTGTATGTTTTATAAAATATTTGCAAGAAAATAGGTAAACTTTAAAAATAACATATCGTAATTAAAGATTTAATTTATAACTTTTCAAATGTTAAATCAGCTTGAAATGTTTGGCAATTGTTTACTTATCTGACACCACGCCGATTATGATGATTTTTGGCATACGCGGTTTTTTGGGCGCTAACAAAAAACTGAAAAAAATTTTAGTCTGCACCGTTTCGTTCACGAGATATTTATCAAAAAACTTGACTAGAAAACTTACATAAATTTATCATATTTCCTTTTTTTTGCACAGAATTCTTAAGTTTTCAAATAAATTGGCACTTAATATTTAATTTTTATCTTTTTTAGACGCATTTTTTTTTATTTTATCTTTTTTTTCATAAAATTGCAAAGCTTTACTTTTAATCATTTTAATCCTAGTAGCCTTGGTAGCCGCTATGGGGTAAAATAAATGGAAAAATGAGTTTATTAAAGGTGAAAATGAAATATTATGTTCCAACTTAGCTTTAAATCATAAATGTCTACAAAAATATAGTTAAAATAGGCCTTGATTTTCAAGTTTAATGATGATTATCTTTAAAATTAAACGTTGCCAAAAGTTTTTTTAAATTCGTAATCAACGCCCAAAAAATAAACCCATGCCAAAAACTATCTATATTGGAATGGAGTCTGATAAGTAAATAATTACCAAATGTATATTTAAATTCGTAACAATAAAATGTTAGGAAAATAAGTTATTGCTTTAAAATTTGTGTAGTTTCTTTTACATTTTAAATAAGTAGCAGCTTTGCTTTTAAAATTTTTATTTATACTCGTGTCATACCTTTATTGCAACAGGTAATTGAAAATTAGTTAAATTACAAAACATCTTCCATAAAGTAAGTATTTATTATACACATTAAAACTAAATAATTTAAATAAAATAATATAAATGTAGGGTCAGAATATCCATAATGCCGAATAAAAAGATTATGCCTAAATCGTATAAATACAATTTGTGTGCTGTATCCTTCTCTAGTCTTTGAATAAATTAAATGAAAAACCATAATAGCAATAAAACTGCTATTATGGTATTGGTATTAACTTAGTGGTTAATTGGCCCCTCATGTCATAAATAATATTGATAAATAATAACAACAAGAGTGGGTAAGGAATACTTAACGTATTTACTTTAAGAACTTATGTTAATATAAACTTTTTTTTAATTTTGATATAAGGCTTTTATCATAGTAGTTTGGCACCATAGTTTACGAACACCCGGTATAATATGACCTTGCCCAAAAAAAAATTATTTATTTGTTTGAAGACTTGATCGACACAGACACCAATTTTTTTTTCTGTATCTTCCTGGTATTTAAGCAATACATTTTTAAAATTTTTATTTATATTTTTTTAAAATATAGCTTGCTTAATTGTTTAAATAAATTGGAGTTATTTTGTGTTTATTTACTTTTGTTTGTATCCTACTGGTAAATATTTGTACCAACTACGTGAATATAATATTCGAATGTGTACAAGAAATAGATTTTTGTTGCCATCTTTGGTATTTTTTCTAGTAAACCAAATTTGACCTAACAACTTTTATAACTCGTCTAACCTTACGAAATAATTTTCGTTATTGACAGTTAAGTGAAGATCTCCTGCTTTTATGTTAGTCACCAGAACTCTCCTACAATATTCAAAGGTGTACAAGAAATAGATTTTTGTTGGAATTATTGGTACTTTTTGTTTTGTTATTAAATTTTAATTTAGCATATACATAGTTTTTTTGTAATGTCGAAAAAAATCTTTATTTTAAATCACTAATAAAAGTGAAGATCTCCTGCTTTTTATGTTAGTCACCAGAACTCTCCTACAATATTCAAAGGTGTACAAGAAATAGATTTTTGTTGGAATTATTGGTACTTTTTGTTTTGTTATTAAATTTTAATTTAGCATATACATAGTTTTTTTGTAGTGTCGAAAAAAATCTTTATTTTAAATCACTAATATAAGTGAAGATCTCCTGCTTTTTATGTTAGTCACCAGAACTCTCCTACAATATTCAAAGGTGTACAAGAATTAGATTTTTGTTGCAATTATTGGTACTTTTTGTTTTGTTATTAAATTTTAATGTAGCATATACATAGTTTTTTTGTAATGTCGAAAAAAATCTTTATTTTAAATCACTAATATAAGTATAAATCAAATTATTTGACCTAACAACTTTTGCGACTCGTCCAACCATACGAAATAATTTTCGTATGGTTGGACGAAGTTAAGTTATAACAGTTAAGAGAAGATCTCCTGCTTTTTATGTTATTTACCAGAACCCCTTTTTTTTTGCCTGCCTCACACTTTTTGTGCTACTCTGTGTGTACTATCTAAGTAAACAATTAAACTTTCCATGATTTCTACATCAAAAGGTATACTTTATAAAAATTGCCGTTTTTGAGATATTTGCTTTTAAATTTTAAAAGTTTTACAAAGCCAAGACACCTTCAATCTTGTGGGCAAGCTTGGATTTCTCTTTCGAGCCAAAAAGTTTTTTCCCCTTCTAATTTATACACTTTTTATGTGTCCCAAATCCGACCTACCTTGGAATATTGTTCCCATATCTGGGGCATGGCGTCCCCCACAACCCTAAACATTCTTGATTCTATTCAAAGAAGAGCTATTCGTCTTATTAATGATCCTTCACTTACAGAAAGGCTTCCCTCTCTTGCCCATCGTCGGGCTGTGGGGGATTTATAGCTTTTTTATAGGTACTTCCATGGCTTTTGCTCTAAAGAATTGTCCAGTGTAGTTCCTCCACTCACGGTTCCCAAAAGAGAAACTCGTGGTTCCGCGCGTATGCATCCCTATACGGTCCAACTGGACAGGCCCCGAACTTCTCACTTTGTTCATTCTTTCATTTCTTTATATAATACTAATAAAAATAATAATATACAATATACATAATTATGTAAACTTTTTAGGTGCACTAAACCACTTAAATATAAATATCATCAAATCATCAATCATCAAATATGCAGAGTAGCACGAAAAAGTAACGCATTTTAGAAACATCTAAAATAGTGCAGCCAGCCTTCTAGTTTAGAAAAAGAAATTATTACATTTTAATAGCCCATGTCTAAAAACTCCTAGATACAAAGTTTTATCTTAAATTATAAAAAAAAAATCACTTCGACACCCTGATTCTTTCTATTAGCAACTGTTGGATATTGGCAATTAACGAGCAGCAACGCCATACTCCAGCAAGCAAGCAACTTTTGGATATAGATATATTGGGTTTAGGCTTACGGAAAATGTGTGGTTTGTCTGTGTACCAATAATTAGAGGATACGCTGTATTTACCACTTTTACCAGGATGAATTTGTATTTTACCCATATTTATCTTATTGATTTTGGGATAATATCATAACAGGTTTTTAATTTTATTACTGCTTTACCTTTAAACCGCTGCATGAAAAATGTATACAGGGTGTTTCTAAATAAATGCAAAAATTTCAGAAAGGGATCCCTTGTTTACAATAAAGGGTAATTTGCTTTATAAATATGAGGTCAAAAGTCAACCATTACATCTAAATTATTTATTGTGTCAACTTTTTTGCATGTCCTTTTTGATCCACTTTTCATTATGATTCAAAGCCGCAGAATAACCATCATCTACTACAAGTTTTTGTTGAAAGCATACGCGTATATTAGAAATTTGTGGTCGCTACATAAGGCGCATATACTCAGACCTTGTACAACGAAGCCTTTTGTTCGGCTTGCTGACAACTGACAACTTTCATTAGCACAGCCTTTGTGCCGTTTTGGCCATTTATTACTCCCAGAGTGGCTGTGGCGTTGGCGCCTCTTTCTTTCCGCAAATGGTCCACCTAGAAGCACAATGTGACGAGAAAAATCACCATCAGCTTAAAAGTTGTTGTAAAATGAAAGGCTTGATTTGTAGAATAGAGCTTATTATATAAAAAAACCAAGAAGGCTGCCGCCACAAAATGGCAGATTACATATTTTTACACAACTATCTTAATATGGGCATCAAATGAAAGGACTTAATTGGTAGAATAGGGCTGACTATGAAAAATTTAAATTAAAGATGAACGCCACCACAAAATGGCGGATTACATATTTTTCACAACAACCTCATTATAAAACCATTGGTTAGTTCTGGTTAGTTATAGTGAGGCATTAAATGAACTCAATAAAATGAGAAATATAAACTTACAACAAAACTAAAAACTTGAAAATAAATTATATAAAAAGTTTATTTTTTATGTTAATCGGTTTTATTGTACTAAAAGCTGAAAATAATTCGGTAAGTCCTGAGCTTCGTAATTGCACCAAAGTTTTCATCAATTTGAGGTATTAATCAGACAAATATTAAACTCGTTGGGCACGTGAGATTTTTATTAAAATTTTTACTTTGGATACGCTATGCCCAACGATTTTTTTTATTATCCAGTTAATCCCCCAGATCAATGAAAAGATTGGTGCAATCTGGTAGCTAGGACTTACCCTCGGACTTACCCAAATATTTTTAGCTTTAGATACAATAAAACCGTTTACCATAAAAACACTCCTTTTTATGTAATTTATTCATTGTGTCAACTTTTCTTGCATTGTTCTTTCTTTGTGCTCCACTCTTCATTATAATTCAAAGCCGCAGAATAACCATCCACTACAAGTTTTTGTTGACAGCATACGCGTATATTAGAAATCCGTGGTCGCTACATAAGGCGCATATACTCAGACCGTGTACAACGAACCCTTTTCGGTCGGCTTGCTGACAACTGACAACCTTCATCAGCACAGGCTTTGTGCCGTTTTGGCCATTTATCACCCCCAGACTCGGCGCGGCGTTAGCGCTCTTTCTTTCCGCAAATGGACCGCCCAGACGCAACAATACGACGAGAAAAACGACCATCAGCTTAAAAATTGTTGTGTTTCCATTGTGACCCGGCCCGAATTAAGTTTCGTATAAGCTGTCGTGATTGTTATTAATGCGGGCCCACAAAGAAAATCATAAAATGCTCCGCCGCCTTGGGAAATTCTTTTATGGAGTAACCCTTTCGAAGTGTGGTTTTATATTGCGGGAAATAAAAACGCTTTCTATTCATTGAGTGTCAAATTGGGAAGAAAAGTTTTTATTGGAAAATTTGTTATATAACAGTAATATTTTTTTGAGATTCGGGAAAAGCAAAAGTTTTAGAAAGTTCTTGTAGAAATTTAATTCGTTAGTCGTAGTTTTTATAATCTTAATACAATAGGATCTATAAAATAATTAGCAGCAGGAGCAGAATTAACATTATTATATTATTTTACACAAAAACAAAAACCTAAAATACGTATTAAATATACAGGATACACAGATAGACTTAATTATACCTGTATTTTTTTTATTTTTATTATTAAAAAAAAGATATTCTTTATAAAAATGTTTGCTTTAACTAAAATACTTAAAGCTAAAATTGCGCCATAATATACAGGGTGCCTCAAAATTCCGAAAATATAATTTTAAAAAACAAAAAAAAATGAAAATCTTAATTTTTTTTTGTTTTATCTTTGTGACATCTCACAAAGACTTATGTCTAAATACCAAAGTACCGTGAGTGCCGGGTTATTGGATGTTTAACCCATTTTTTCACCCTGTTCCGTCAACGTTATCCAAGTACTAAAACATATAGTTTTACATTTTACAGCACCTTTTAGACAACGCGGAAGTGCCACCACAGACGTTATTTTTTAAAAATAACTACTACCTAGAATTAGCAGAATACTACACAGAGGCTTTGCCATTACCATTTGTGAGGTGACGAGCTTAAAATCCGTGGAGGAAACCGAGATTCGAACCCGGATCGCTGCGGTAAGAGGCTGGTATATTATATACCTAGAGTGGAAAGTAAGCCATTATTTACAGAGCATTTTTATATCCTGAGACGCGTATATAGCGCCGAGGGATATAATGTGCGAGGTCAAGGTGATGCTTTTTCACCCGAGGTTTATATAGAATTTTTTCACTGGTAACATTTACATTCCACTTCTAGTTGATAATTAGGTTACCAAAGCTTCTGTCAATATCTTTAAAATTATAGAATTATTGTTTTTATTTGCCTAGATCTTTTATTATTATTATTTACCAAGGGTGAAAAATAATAATTCTTGTTAGGGGAATGGAGTAAATAATACAAATTTCTCAGGTTAACAGTAAAAAAATATTTATACTCCATTTTTTTACTTGCTAAAATAACATTTTTGTAATTTTGAATCTTACTGTATATCATTATTTTAATTAACTTTGTTTTTCAGTTTTTTTTATAAATAGGTTCTTTTGGCCACCACGCGATCATTTTCATATGCATGCGTACATAGTAACCCGACGAGTTTGAGCGACAAATTCGTCGCGCGATGTCCCGCTGTTTGCTCGCCGCTATCCTCGTTGCTCCACTATGTTTTCAGCCTTATTGTACGGCCAAACTAAAGAGCGACAAGAGTCAAGCGAGCAATTTTTTCAAAACCTTATGCATAAATGCAAGTGGCCACACCGACACCCAGCGGGCGGGCGCAAATTAACAGCCTTGGCACTGCAAAAAATCGCTCGAGGGCATTTTGCTCGCACGTCTATATTCTGGCCGTTCACTTACTGTATACTATTAAGGTTGTTTAAAAAAAAACATATCATGGCGAAACATCTTCTTACCTACTAGTGTGTATAGAAATCGGTCATTTGTAAATTTACGTATTTTCATCATCATTAGAGACATTTTTGCACCCCTTATTTTGCAATTTCGTTGTGGTTAACGTTATTCTGAGACTGCGCAGTAACGCAAACATGATCCGTTATCGTTATTAACCATACCGGACTCCTTTAATTACGGATAAATACCGAAGAGCTTATCGTTATCGTTATCGTTATTGTTAAACTGCGTGGTTGCCGGATTGTAGAAATTTTAATATCAATTATTTAAAAGGTTAAAATTTTAATGCCGTATTAATTAATATATCATTTATACATAGGCTCTAATTAGTGAAAAATCTATAGCAGTAATAAAAATCAAATAGTGTTAAGAAATTAAAACGGACTTGCACTTTTACGGATATTCTAAATCAGTAATTAATTTAGATGTCACAATCTGGCACACTTGCTTTTTGTTCTACTACCAAACCTAACCTTACTATTTGTGTTTTGCTTATAGATACTGTATTGTTTGCATCTACGTTAAAGAACGAAATCAACAGAAGTGTTTGTATATATTTAAATATTAATTTATATCTTATGAAGAATAAAAGTAAATACTGATTTTTTGTTAACTTTAAAATCGGTGAACCATAGGCAAAAATAAGGTTATGTGTCGAAAGCGCAGAAGCAAAATAAATTTCTTAAAAGAGGCTGCAAAATCTCTGTCTAAAACTGCTGCCGTAATCGTTATGTTTAATAAGATAACCATAAGAAGGCCAAAAAACGTCTGTTATTTTAAGAGGTGCAAAATGTCTCTATTAATACTGCAGAATATGTTATATTTATATTCATCGGTTGTTCTTTAAATATAACGACTTTTGTTTATTTTTGCTATTAAATGCCTATTCCTTGCTTGAAGCCTAACTAAGCATTATACCAAATTCTCTCAGCAACGTAAGTGGAGAGTATATAGTAATTAGCACCTGAGATTAGAAACTGCTCTGTCTTTGTATGTTTCTTGGTTGATGCAGGTTAAAGCTCCTAAATAATTTAGTTCCCTCCTTCAACTAGATATGTGATTATCTTCTGTTTATAAATTAAACACCTTGTATAATACTACTATGAAATTCTTAGTCCTCTTATCTGCCTATTTCCATGTTTGATCTTGCAAAATACCTCAAAATAAGTAGAAAGTAAATCTAATAAATAATTCAAAATGTTTTTGTCGTATTTCAGGTGTATGCAATAGGGCGGTTTTTACATATATATTATCAAAAACTAAGCAAGCTATCAAAATAATCAAGAAACAAAAAACAGAAATAATAAGAAAAGTCAGTGGCATACAAAACAAACTTTATTTGTGTAATAAAGTTTAAAAGGCTTTCAAATACCATTTTTAATTATTTTTACCACGTTTTATTACTTTGCTGAAAAAATCGATTTTTATACAAAATAGGGGTATGTCTGGTTTTAAAATGCGATTTAAATAAGGTGTACCTTTTTTGTACAAAAATGATAAAGGAATTGAACGGTAACAGTAAAATGTCAAATTTTTCACCTCTGAAAAAATGCATACAATGAACGAAAAAAATATTTCTGACCCTGTATAATTATGATTTACTGCGCCATCATTGCCTATGGAGAAAAGCATTGGTTTCAGTTAATTTAAATGCCCAAATATCATTATTATTGTGGCAACCGTTCAAAAGTTATAAATTAAGTACATTTTTGGACTTTATATATTATATTATTTTGGCTTACTGTATCACCCTTTCTTTTTGACCTTACCTTTCCAGTCACCCTGTATACTGCGTGTCTTGAAAACTTCTTACCAAATGGAAAACTTTTTATTATTAATTTTACGAAAAAAATGCCTATTCAAATAAATTTTGCTTAATGAGAAAATACATTCCCAAAAAAATATTTTTTTTTTTTTTGGATGTACAGGAGTGACCTAAATAAGCATCTATTTCCAAATTAAAATATGGGATATTTACTAACAACGGAACAAAACTTTATAGGGTAATTTCTTAGGGTATTTTATAAATTAAGTTTATGTCCGGAGTTGCTTCGTTTCTGAGATACAGGGCGTTTTTTTTTGTATTTTAATAATATCTTAAATACAAATCCAGGTCCAAATAAAAAATGTACGAAATTTAAAATTTGTATTTTTAGTTGCTTTATAGAAAAAAAAAGGAAACTACGTAAAAATTCAGTGTCGTTAACTTTTCTCTTTACAATATTGTCTGTGGTGACTACTGAGACGCCACTGGACCCAATAAATTAAATCTAGTTAGAGATTTACAAGGGCTTAATTATATCAAACAATACGTAACAAATCTTAACCAAACTGGTTTATGGGTATTTGTAAGATACCTACTTTAAAAAAGTATGTCCTGTATCTTAGAAACAATGCAACTCAGAAAATATGTTTATATTGTTTATAGAACTTTTTTATTATAAAATGTCCCAAGAAATCTCTTTTTAAGTTTTGTACCGTAGATAGGAAATACCTTGTATATTATGTTGAAATCAAGTCTTTTTAAAGTCAACCTGTAGATCCAACATACAATTATTTTTGTGTAAATTGATTTTCTTATCACCAGCGAACCCACCATTAAAGGCTACATGGCACGGATGCACGCCACATGGTGTGCTAAGCACCCAGAACTAAGTCATCTCTCCCAACAACGTTTGAGAGACTATGTAGCCTATATTAACCGATCTGGATATGTCAGAACACCAAGACAACAGAAGCCACTTCAGGACCTGGATAATCAGGATCTGG
>JACEGR010003495.1:0-103881 GCA_014170235.1 Listronotus bonariensis | reverse complement strand
ATTTTTAGCATCATATTTAACTTGTAGTTACTTTTGAATTTCGTTTAGATGACATGGCGCAAAATGATTTTTGAAAGATAATCAAATGTTTATGGTATACAGGGTGGTCAATGAACAGATGCAAAATTACAAAATGTAGAGGTGTGGGATTCCGGTAATAATTTTTTTCGCATTTAAACATAGGTCATTAGTAAAGTAACATCAATATCTCCAGACGTTTTTGCCAGTTTTTGATTACAGCCCTTTAGCCCCAGAGACACTACTAAACAAAAATGTGTCAAAACTTTGCTACCAATATCTTTAAAACGCTGTAACTTAAAAACGGTTTTACCGATTTCGACCAGGTTTTCACATTCTGAAAGCTTATTTTCTGGTTCTTTTTTATTACCTAACCACTTTATTAGTAAATGGCCATGTCTATAAAATACAGGGGTCAAACAAAAAGTAAAGATAAAATTGCACAAAATATGGCTATTGTTCGTTTTAAGCTATGACAATTGGGCTGTACGTTGTTTGGTTTAAAATTTGGTCAATATGCAGCTTCGGTCAATACCTCTGAACGGTTTTTTACTTTTTTGATTAGTGCCTTTTGGCCACAGTTACGCTACCAGGTAGATCCATTGTCCTAAAATGTGTCTTTTGTGGATTTTTGATGTGATCTGGAAATTTTTAATTATGCAGGGTGTTTCAGATTTTAATTGGAAAAATTTAATAGACGATAGCACATGAAAAAATAAAAAAAATTTCGTATAAACATGTATGTTTTGAAGCACTCGTTCTCGAGATACAGGGTGTTAAAATTTTGGGAAAAAATAGTTTTTTATTCATAGCTCCAAAATCCCTTGGCCGATTTTCCTTAAACTTAACAGGCTTGTTTTTCATGATAAGAGGTTTTATTTGATGTAATGAGATTTACCGTAATTATTGCAGTGGCGTCCCAGAGGGCAACCTAGTTAGTTAAGATGGAAAAATAATGGTACACCACTGCATTTTTTATAATTTTGTATTTTTTTAGATTAAGCATTAAAAAATATAACTTTTTTGTCTCTTGTTCATTTTTCGTATCTTGCTTTGTTTTCGAAAAAAAAATAAAAGCTATTACTTTATTGCTTATATATGGCTCTATAGAAAAAATCAAGAAAAATACAACTTTTTGTTTTTTAATGTTTTTTTGTATTTTGCTTCGTTTTCGAAAACAAAAAATAAAATAAAAAAAATCTGTTCTTTAGTGGCCTCCTAGAACATACATTTAATGTTTTCATTTTTTAAATAATAATTATTGCTTTACACATACAAATGGGTATGGATATGTTCTTATTTACAAACAATATTTTATGTTGGCTGAAAGCATGGTATTTATTAGGAATGTTACACTTTTTTTCAAGAATTTCGGTCCAAAGATAGCCCAATAGGTTATAATAAATTATTCGTAACTTATACCTTATCAAAGTGACACTGTTATAGAGAGCCCTATTTTATTTAAAATGGCGCGATTTAGTAAAAACGAGTTAGGAAATATCGTAAGGTAATTAAATTTTGAAATTTTTAACGTAGGTATTTTTGTTTTAAAAATTTATTTTAATAACAGATAGTGGCAGAATGGACGAACACTTCGAGATATTGCGTTTCTTTTAAACTTCTCAAAATCTGCTATTGCCCGAGCAGTTAAAAGATTTATGGCTCATGGAGAACCCACTAATCGGAACCAGAGAAGAAGTGGTCGGGGTCGTGTTACAACCCAACGGCAAGGCCACTTAATGGTGATGTCCGTCCACCGACGTCGAACCCTAAATGCTACCCAAATCAATAGGGCCCCGTGCAGCCACGCGGTTTGCATGCTAGGAGGCGTGCTGTTTGCCCTTCATTGCTGCCTGTGCACCGAGCTGTAAGAATGAGATGGGCACAGGAACATGCTCACTGGGAAGTAGCAAAATGGAGTAGATGTATGTTTGTGGATGAAAGTAAATTTAATTTGCATACATCTGATGGACGAATCTTAGTTTGGAGAGAAAGGAATGAAAGGTACCATGAGGAGAATATGAAAGCAAGGGTTGCGTTTGGTGGGGGTGGTGTTACTGTATAGGGTGGTATTATAAGTAATGGAATAACGGAAATGGATATTTTGATAGGTGAGACTATGAATGCGAATAGGTACAGGGATTTGTGTGTGAATGAAATTGTTGTTCCCTTTGCCCAAAACTTCGGCGACTGATTTATTTTTGTGGATGTCAACGCTACTCCGCATCGAGCTAGGTCTGTGCGAGAAGTTTTGACAGAGAACAACATTGAGCGTATGGACTGGCCTGCAAGATCCCCTGATATGAACCCAATAGAGCATGTGTGGAGTAATATTAAATTAAGGTTGAATCAAGGTGATCATAAGTTTCATAATTCAAATAAGTTAGCAAATGCAATTAGGGAAGAATGGGAAGCTATCCCCTAGGAATTTATTGCAAACTTGGTGCACAGCATGCCTCATAGGGTAGCAGGAGTTTTGCTCAGGGAGGCCCTACTAAGTACTAGCAGGTAAAAATTTTAATCTTGTTACTACTCTCCCAAAAAACATAGTTTATTAATTTTTTCTCTTTATGTGAATTTTGTCTACTGTTGAGCAAACACTTGTATTTTTAAATGCTTAATCTAAAAAAATTTACAAATATATAAAAAGTAGTGAATACCATTATTTTTCCATCTTTACTAACTAGGTTGCCCTCTGGGACGCCACTGCAATAATTACGGTAAATCTCATTACATCAAATAATACCACTTATCATGAAAAACAAGGCTGTTAAGTTTAAGGAAAATCGGCCAAGGGATTTTGGAGCTATGAATAAAAAACTATTTTTTTCCAAAATTTTAACACCCTGTATCTCGAGAACGAAGCTTCAAAACATACATGTTTATATAGACTTTTTTTTATTTTTTCATATTTTATCGTCTATTGAATTTTCCCAATTAAAATCTGAAACACCCTGCATGATTAAAAATTTCCAGCTCACATCAAAAAATCCACAGACACATTTTAGGACAATGGATCTGCCTGGTAGCGTATCTGTGGCCAAAAGGCACTAATCAAAAAGCAAAAAAACCATTCAGAGGTATTGACCGAAGCTGCATATTGACCAAATTTTAAACCAAACAACGTACAGCCCAATTGTCAGCTTAAAACGAACAATGGCCATATTTTGTGCAATTTTATCTTTACTTTTTGTTTGACCCCTGTATTTTATAGAAATGGCCATTTACTAATAAAGTGGTTAGGTAATAAAAAGAACCAGAAAATAAGCTTTCAGAATGTGAAAACCTGGTCGAAATCGGTAAAACCGTTTTTAAGTTACAGCGTTTTAAAGATATTGGTAGCAAAGTTTTGACACATTTTTTGTTTAGTAGTGTCTCTGGGGCTAAAGGGCTGTAATCAAAAAACTGGCAAAAATGACTGGAGATATTGATGTTACTTAACTAATGACCTATGTTTAAATGCAAAAAAAATTATTACCGGAATCACACACCTCTAAACTTTTTGTAATTTTGCATCTGTTCATTGACTACCCTGTATACCATGAACATTTGATTATTTTTCAAAAATCATTTTGCGTCATGTCATCTAGACGAAATGGGCTTTAGCAAACCGAAATCCGTAGCTGAAAATATTTTTTATTTTAAAAGTTACTACAAGTTAAATATGATGCTAAAAATTGCTTGTCTCGATTTTTTGGCGAGCACTTTAGTAAGCATGTTTTTTTGTTCAAAACGTCAAATACATTTAAATTGTGATATGTCGTTGAACTAAGAATAAAAATACAATTTTTTTAAGTTTCTAACCAAATATTTCGACTATTAAAAAAAACAATGTTGATGATGGTGGCTTGGAGACGAAACATTGAATCCTAATTTTAATAACATTTTTTTTAAAACAGAAAAAAAAGCGATAATAATATATGGCTGGTTTTAGAATATCTTATCAAAGAAACTAAAGAAAAAATACTGTTTTTTAAAATTAATATTTCAAAATAATTTCAAAACGGCTGCAAATATTTTACAAACTTAAAAGGAAGTATTGTTAGGCATAAAACCACTTTAAGTTAACCAACCTTGTATTACTTACTGTTTTCAAGATACCAATGGTGTCTCTTAAACTTGTAACATCCTGTTTTTTATAAGAAAAAGTAATCAAAAACCTATATCCAATATTGCGTGTTAATGATTATTTAAAACATAAAAATAGGCCACCCTTTTCTAGAAATAGCTCCGCGACTTTATAACCATCCTGAGTTTTCATGCCAGGTTGTCTTAAGGTACGTATCACTGATCACGTAACTGTAAAGTTTCCAATAAAAGGGACCGTACAAACTATTAAGAGCCTGTCGTAAAATCCTGCCCATTGTTAACTTTTGATTGGTTTTGATTCTAAGCTTCGGCACGCAATGCTAAAAACGAAATTGATGCTAGTTTTTGTTTTATTTAATAAGTAGACCTTTACGACTTAAAGGTCGTTTTACTATATTGGTTAACAATAAAAAAGGCAAATTAAACTTGATTAGTAGGTTGTCAGTATAATATACCTTTAGTTACTAATACATTAAAACCATAGTAATTCTTAACCTTTACGTATAAACTTGAAAAATTATTGCTTACAGCAAACAATGACTAAAAATTAAAAAAAAACTAGTAATATGTTTTTGGTTAAAAACATTAATATTTATTTTATTTTAAATAAAGAAAGTCTAATTTTCTAAACCAATAATTTTAATATTAAAAAATAAAGCATATACTCTTTTTTGTTTAAGAAATAATATGGTATGATCACCATAAGCTTTAATTGTAATTCTAATTGAGTTATAATAAAATCACACTTGTATTAACACGAATACAAAAAATTATCATCATGACTTTTAAATTGGTTATTTTTTATTAAAAAAATTGAACAATTAATTTTAAAAAGTGATGTATAAACCTAAATAAATTATATCTTAAACAAAAAACTATTTATAATTAAACATTTTTTATTATTTTTTGCCTTGTTTTATTTAATTTTAAATAATTGATTATCTCGCTAATTAGATTTTTTACTTACTTTTTTAACCATTAGTTATTGCTTATTCTTAAAAATAAATTTCAAAGTTTATGCTTATAGGTTCATACACAGGGAATCACCCTGTATACTAAAAAGCATGCGTTAGTAACAATAAACACTTACATTTTTGATTATGAAACAATATCACTGACAGCGAAATTACTATTTAGTCTATTATTTTCTTGGATAAAATTACATCGCTTTAAAATCTGAGAAAATGCATTAGCGTTTTTTTTATAAAAAAACTCCTCGCAAATGGCTCTGGTAAAAATTTATTTTTTTCTTATATGTTAAAAAATGGCCTCTGATGCATAAAAAACGTTATGTTTGTAGCAAAATTCAACCTTTGAGCCTTACGTAAATTATTCAATTCTACCTTTAACTCTATCTAGATCCTCATCTAGATCCTCATAAAATTTTGGATTTTACTTCTAAGGTATAACACACTAAACGTATTCTTTCTTTTCTTAACAGTAAACATTTTTGATTAACGTTAATTAGTTATTGTGAATGGCCACTCTTTAGACTTTCCCCCAAGTGCGTCAGGACTCAGTATTGGCACCAAATTTGTTATTTATTTACATCAACCACATTTCTTTTTACAACCAATTTTCGTTCTAGCTTTTAGGTTCTAAAATCAATGTTAAAGGGAACGGCCAGACTAAAAATATTACAAGCGTGCCAGCGATTTTTCGCAGTGCGAGTGTTGATGTGACATCAATTTAACATTGGATTGGGGTGCAAAAACTAGTCCAATTTAATGCACCCAAATCACATTTATGTTTCCTAAAAAGAAAAGTCATCAAATACCTATTTTTTACGGAACGGGCAAGTTTTTTAAAGCAAAGACACATTCAATCTTGTGAGCATCACGTTTAAGAATAACCCTAACTGGCATAAACACATTGTATCTATAGCCACATTGGCTTTAAAAAGGCTTGAATATGTGTTTTGGGCCAAAAAAAAACATTTTCCTTCTAATTTATACACTATATAGGTATTCAAAATCTGATCCTCATTGGAATATTGTTCTTAAATCTGGGAAATGACGTCGCCCACTGCATTTTTAAATCCATTTAAGAGAAGAACTTGTTCGTCTTATTAATAATCCTTTACTTACAGAATCGCTTCCTTCTCTATGGGCTGTAGGGGATTCATCGCTATTTTTAGCTAGTTTCACGACTTAAATTCTTTTATTTGTAGTTTCCAATAGAGAAAATTGTGGTGTTGCATTATACGACAACTGAATAAGGCATTACTTTCCATTTTGTTTTTTATCCCTAGGGTTTATTACATGTGGAATCTGCTGCCCTTTTTTTTTTAAATCTGCAAGTAATAAAGTCCCGAGTGTGCCCACTTCTTTTTACCTTGCTTAAAATACCCATGTACTACAGTATTTAGGCCTTTAGCCTTCGTGGATTATACAAAGATAAAAAAATATAGGTTTGATTATTAAATTTGCTTGGTATACTAGTATCAATGTGCCCCTTGCATCAATGTGCCTAACTTTCCCCAATACAGTATGGTATTTGCAGTTTGTCAAAAATTGTATTAGCAGGGGTTAGTTTTGTTAAAAGTTCTATGGTATACAGGGTAGGTAAAAAAACTGCTTAGAAGTAAAGTGGCCCTTATTTGTTTTTTTATCTTTGGACAATCTACGAAGACCGAAAGCCTAAATACTAACGTATCGTGGGCGTCTTAAGCAGGGTAAGAGGAAGTTTGTTAACACGGGACTTAAAAACTTGAAGATTTGGAGGGGAAGGAAAGACCTCCGCTGGCAGTAGGTTCCACAGTCTAGAAACTCTAGGGGTAAAAGAACAAACGAAATGGGAAGTTCGGGGCCTGTCCAATTGGACCGTATAGGGATGCAGACGTGCGGCACCACGAGTTTCTCTGTTGGGAGCTGCAAGAGGAGGGACTATACTGGATAATTCGTCGGAGCAAAGCCGTTAAAGTATCTATAGAAGAGCGATAGATCTCCCAATGCTCGACGATGGGCAAGAGAAGGAAGTCTTTGAGTAAGTGAAGGATCATTAATAAGACGAACAGCCCTTCTTTGAATGGCACCAAGAATGCTGAGGGTTGTAGGGGATGCCATTCCCCAGACATGAGAACAATATTCCAGAGAGGGTCGAATTTGGGACACATACAAAGTGTATAAATTGGAAGGAGAAAAATACTTTTTGGCTCGGAAGAGAAATCCAAGCTTTTTAAGCGGCGGTGGCTATAGATACAATGTATTTATGCCAGTTAAGGTTATTTTCAAATGTGACGCCCACAAGGTGTCCCCGCTCTGCAAAACCTGGCCACTCATAAGCAAAGGGTGAGTGTTTGATGATTTTTTCGCGACAAGGAATATGATTGTGTTTTGGATGCATTAAATTAAACGAGATTTTTGACGCCCCAATTATAAAAAAATAAATAAATAGCAAAATGTTAAAAAAAGTCATTAGGTTTTAACAGTTAGATTCAAATACCAAGTCACATTCTTCTATTTAAATTTGTATCTGTTTATTTTTTCATTTCTAATAAAAATTTTATATTTCTGTTTACAGAATTTACCTTATTTAAAAGCATTTTTGTAAAATTCAAGGATCGTAAGTAATATCCTTGCAAAAAACTTGAAGCTATCGGTTAACTAATAAAATATAAATCCTATTAAATTTTACAAATTTGTTTCAATTTTTTAAAGGTAAATAGTTTGAAACGCTTAACAAATATTAAATCATGATAATCAAAAATTATATCAGACAGGAATATTTAAAATTTTACAAAAAAACTGAATAGGAGACAATGATTTGGTATTATTTAGTTTTTAAAAATGGAGGACTGTACTCTTAAGCCGCTTTTAGTTTATTTGACCTACTCTGTAAATTCTTTAACCTTTATTAAAACATATTATTGCTAATACAGCTTCAGAAAAGGTATTAACTTTTATGAGAAATTAATTTTAAAAAAATTGCAAATAGTAAAGTTTTTTATTTGTTGCACACTTTATAATCCACACCGTATGCAGTCGTTTTTTATCTATCTTAAAAAATATTTCGACCCACACAATCTTTACCATTGCCAATCCTCAAAGCAGTAGCGCTATCAAATGGCGAAGTACATTCAGTATTTCTTCGAACGAAGCAGTTTTAATATGTTTTTACCACGCTATACCTAGGTTACTAGAGAATTATGGTTTAATATAAAAGAGTTTTAGCAATAAAAAGAAAATCTATATTAAGCATATTTTTACTATTTTAAGAATCTTTACGCAATGTTAGGGAAATGTTACTGTGAAAGGCCGTTTTAAGGTACCAAGAAAATGGTTTTTACGGATATTAAATCCATCAATGCTATGTGCGTAAAAAAGTACATTGATAATTTTTTGTTACCTGTCAACAGGGCGTCCGGTAAGTATATGTCTTAAATTTAGGAGAGTGTAGAAAATGGCAAAATAATACTAGTCTTTCACATAAAAAAATGCCTCATACGGAAATATGGGGCTTAGAAAGGGGGCCCCGAAATTACTTTTCAATCCGTAACACTTAAGTAGACCAGTACATTTTAATAAAATTTTAGTATGTCTTATAAATTCTTGCGATGACTGTATTTGAAGACATCTAGGAAGACAAGAACGGACTTGCGACTAAATTCGTGGTTAAATAAGTCAGGTCTTTATTATTTTAGATCAACTTGCACTAATGTATTAAAAGTACTTAACAACTAAGCCGAAAAAATTGTAATTTAATTAAGAACTGTAAAATAACTAAACCAAATTAAATATTAAACAAATAATTACCAAATAAACTAATTGAGTAAATGTTTAAAATGCACGCCTTGTACCTTAATACACTTTCTTATCCTGCGTATTTGTTCTTGCTGTACTTAAAATGACATTGCAGAATTGTTTCAAATAATATTTCAATAATGATTTATTCTTTCAAGTAAATCCTCCCTGGCGTTGAATAAACAAGTGCTTTGAGATCTCCCAAAAAAATAATCTAATGGATTTAGGTCCGAAGACCTTAGAGGTCGCCAACAGGTCGTTCAACGATCCAACGATCGCCAAAAATGTTTGATATGTGGCGACGCACTTAATTGTCAAAACGTCTTTGGGCACCATCATGCATAAAACACATTTGTGCTTTATCTTGTAATGGTACATCTTCAAAACGGTTATTTAAGTGATTTGGTAAAAAGTGTTGATAAAGTGCTTCAGTTAACCTTTCTTCCAAAACAAAGGGTCCAAATAAATGATTTTCAATGATACCTGCCCAAAAATTAAGCATAAATATTTCTTGATGTTTAGTATTTATTATTGCGTAAGGATTTTTTTCATCCCATAAGTGTAAATTATGATAATTTATGATGCCGTCTCCAGTAAAGCTGGCTTCACCAAAAATGATACCAATTTGGGAAATTGTGGATTTTCTCTCAATTGTTGTAATAACAAATTTGGATATGCAGTCTGTCAGGATAATCATCTGGTAACATTGCATGTGCCTTTTAAAAATAAAAAGGATGGAGTAATTGTTATTTTAAAGTTTTATGAACAACCCATTTTGTTATGCCGAATGTTAGACGGATTGGCAGCAATATCGTTCAGAATGCGTGCTTTTATTTCTAGATTTATTGCACTATGTGCAGGACCTTCGTCGCCACAACATGGCGCTGAAGGTCCATATACTTCCTACAATGATTCTGCGATTGATTAAAGCACAATATCGTTTTTTTATTTACCTGTCTCTATTTCGCTGAAATCGACCCTTCCAAGTGTTCTTCGATCCGGTAAATTTCGATTTGGAAATTTTACGCTATAAATTCTTTTAGCCTCATAAGCATTGCATGCATATCATCGTGTTCTGCATTGGAGTAAGGCTTCATATTTAAAACACTTAATAAATAAACAGAAAAAAACAACTAGAAACCACTATAAAATTAAAATTTTAAACAAGTAAATACTAATTCAAATGTTTCAATTTTTGACCTAAAAGTATTAAAGTATTTGCCACAATTTACTATTTTGTTTTCATAGCCATCTTGTAAGAATTCTTTATTAATATCCTGCTTTACCTTTATTAACCATTTCGTAATTTTTCTCAAATGCGGTTGCTTTTGTCGACATAAATGTAGAGTACCTTTTTTCATAAAAGGTTTAGTTCTCCTAAAAAACAGGGTTTTATATTAAAAAAAATGACACGAGTCAAAATTTTCGGCCCACGAGTTTAGTGGCAAGTCCGCTCCTGTTTTTCTAGGTGCCTTCTGCTTATAAAACATAAAAAAATGCATTGAAATATACAGATCCACTTAGAAGTTACGGGTTGTAAAGTAATTTCGGGGGCCCCTTTCTAAGCCCCATGTCACCTTTATGAGGCAACTAATCACAACAATTTTATATAAAGGAGTAATATTATTTTAACTTCTCCTACACGCTTCCAAATTTTAGACACCGGACACCCTGTATACACGTCGTGTCAGATTAATTTGTTTAATTGACTTTTGATATGTTGGACATTAGCAAGTAGCCAATTAACACAAAACAAACACGTTTAATTTTAGTTAAAGAAAATGTAGCAAATAATAAGATTTAATTTTATTGTTATAATCACTTTCAGTAAAGAGACGTTAAATATACACTTTCAGCCAAACAGAATCGCAAACAGGCAATGCGTAAAAAGAAGTCTAATCGTACTTGCTTTGTTGTTGATTTAATGGCAAATATACCTTTGAATTTAACTGATACAGTAAGCAGGATGTAAACAAGTATGACGAATATTGCAAAAGCACGATATTTGTTAAGTGTATTTTGTAAATTTATTGAAGCTAATTGACCCGCAAAAATGTTTAGAATCTACAAATAATTAAAAAGTGCTTCAAAATTGTAAATAAATGATTTAAAATCAGTTATGTCATGCATGACCTTATTTGTAAAATTACATTTCAACCAAAAGTGCATTTAATAGTAGCAGCCATTTTATATTTTAAACGTGTTAATCATATTTTTTAAAGTATACCATATGTATGGGGTATTGGTTAAATGTGATTTTAAGGTTTAAACCTTCTCCAAGGGTGGGGGCATAAATATTAATTCCTAAAAATAATAAATATATTTAATAAATATTAGCTTAAAGTTTAAGAAGAGTAACTTTTGTTTAAAAAAATATGTTTACATTTTGCTTTTTAAGGCTACTTAACTAAAATATGGTGCTATAAGATAAAACATTATAAGAAAAAACGCATGAGTGGTAAGGAACAAAATGTACTGGGTCTTTTTAAAGGTAGCTTTTTTCTACATTTTTATTTTAAAGACAAAAAATAGTCGCCTTTTCTGAAACAAATTGTTTCTCTAAATGCTAAATAGCATTACCGTTATAATTCGTTTTATCACTGCGTGACTTGAAAATGGTAAGTTTATATATTATTATATTAATTTTGTAGTTTTTAGTAATTACTCTTAAGATAGGAATCCACGATATAGGTTTTCTTTTATAAAATTTTTGTGTCATCAGTTGTAAATGTAAAGTTTCCCTTAAAAACACTATACCCTTTTACAAGGAAACTTGAAATTTTTGGCTAACGACATAAAAATTTTATGAAAAACTTTTGTCAAAGACTCCTATCTTTACTTGAAATATTAATGTGTGTTTTGATTGCGCATTAATTTAGAATTAACCATTGTAACATACTTGTAGTACTCTGAATTCAAATTTAATTAACCTAAAATTGAGTTGTTAAAATTTCAAAAAATTAAATAGAATAAAAATAAAATTGGGATTTGTAATTATGTTTTGTTTCCTAAATATACATTAATATTAACATTTCTTTTTATTATTTGAATATCCTGTTTCTCTGCTCCTGTTTTAACTTTTTTTCCTTTAGTGAGCAGTATATATTTGACTTCGAAAATTTCCTAAAATATCATTAGTTGTAAAATGCCAGTGATATCATCTAAAACCTAATAGTAGCAGTTATGTACAGTCAAATAAAAAATTACTTAAAACAAACAAATACGTCAATAAATAAATTTTAAAAAAATTACACTGCTTGCGTACTGTAATATAAGCAAAAACAAAACAAATAAAAACGCGAAAACGCAATAATTTGCGTTCTCCTAGCGACTAGAAAATACATAAAACTTTTAATTATTTGGCAAAAAAAAACTTCAATTTATAGGATAATTAGTAACTATCTAAAAATAAAAAGCAAAAGGTCAGATTAAAAGATTTATCCAAAACAAGTTTAAAAAATACAAAGTTGCTTTTTTTTTCATTAAAGTGCCTTTTGTCAAATGCCCATGTGTACACTACCTAATTCAAAAAATTTGCACTGTTTTGCACAAAATAAATTTGTCTTAGTGCAAAATATTTTTAAAAATATTTTTTTTATATCTGACCCTGTACGTTATGTCCCAAAATGGTACTATAAAACCCAAGGGGTCACTGCTTTTAAGCAAAATCCTGTTTTACAAAGATTAACTTAACTTTCTTATGGCATTTTTTTATTTATTTTTTGCCTATTTTTTCAAGCATTTAGTCGTTGTTTATACCGGGTGTGCAGTAGCTTTACTGACTAACCTTAAATGGTGATTTTTAAAAGAACCTCGTTTTTATTTTATTAAGAATAAGACAAGTATTTTTTGAATGCCTGTACTTTCAATAGTATGTTATTTGAGCATAAAAAATCTAATAATAATTTGCCAGACGTTAATTTGATTGTTATACAGCGTGTCTCCTTAAGATCGCACCATATGAAAAACTTTTTATTAATAATTTAACGAAAAAAAAGTTTTTTATAAAAAGTGCTGCATGGTCTAAAACCTAAAATGCAATTATCAAATATAAAGTTCTTGCAGTGGTATATGAGGTATAATAAAAAAAATTTTGTTTAAGGAAATAGTACCCTTATTTTACAAAATATCGTTTTAACATTGTTTTTGCGATAACGAGCGTTTTTGTTACTTTTTGCTTTTTTGACAATATTCAAGCTTTTTTACATATTACATTTTGTATTTAGTATGCACTAATGTACAAATTTATATTTTGACTCGTAACGGATAAAAAAATTAAAAAAAAAGATTTTCTTAAAAATAAAAAAACTTTGCATATTTTAATGTTCTACATTAAGTTAAACTTCTTTTTTAATACAATTTTTTTATATTATAAACAATAAGGGTACTTTCTTTTTGAAAAATTTATATTTTTGGACACACCTCGTCTACCAATGCAAAAAATTATTATCTTATAATTGAATTTAAGGTTTTAGACCATAAAGAACTTTTTATAGAGAAAAATTTTATTGTAAAATTATTAATAATAAAGTTTTCCATATTGTGCAAACTTAAGTAGACACGCTGTATTTTAAATAAAAAATAAAAATGTAATAAAGATATTGCAGTATAATACAAGTGGTTAGAAAAAGATAGTTTAAAGTACAAGAGAGATAGACAGCGAGCGACGGCGCATGACAAGAGTACAAAAATATTAATAAAAATAAAACAAAAAATAACTGCAAAATTACTAACTTACACTTATTCGTATAAGTACAAAATAACATGTGTACATTTATTTCAAAATAAAATTTAAATTAAAATATTAGAAGATTACAAAAATGAAATCCAAAAAATTAATTAAAAGATTAAACATTACATTTTTTATTCAAAAGTACAAAAACATAAAGTAAATTACAACCAATTTGTCAATCAATAATCGTGTCACAAAAAACGGGATATTTATAATTATCGTCATCTTCACTCTAATTGTAAAAACTTTGTATATCATCACTTTGGGAATTGTCGTTTTCTTTCAATACTCTTTTATCTGTAAAAATATTACAACTTGTCAATTTATTTTTTCTGTTTAGTGTTTCCATATACCATATCAGAAACCGAAACGACGAGCGATAACGGAAACGTTTATCTATAAATTTAGTTTTATTCTTTAATATTCCTAACTTTGAATAATAATATCTGCAACTAGGGAAGGTTATTGCTTTTCCACAAACCAGATTAAATCATATTTATCAATATTGATGGTCCAACCAAAAGCAACTGAAGATAATGATTTCGGATGTTTTAGGTGTGCATTTCTCCATAGCTTAGTCACGTAGCAAACCCTTAATAAATGCTGGAGCATTCTGCTTTACAGGGTGGCAAACTGCATGATTCAAAGTTTTGATTTTTTTTCAAACCTATTTTTGGATTTTTAAGACTTAAAGTACATCAGAATAGATGAAATCGAACATCATTAACATCCGCAGAATTTTTAACTTCATACTTCAAAATTCTAAAGGTTACGAAGGTAGTTAAGTATTTTTTGTCATCTGTAATAATGTGTTGAAAAGCCTATTGGTACTCGTTTGATTTCTTATTAATCTTAACTTTTATCACATTGTGCAAGGATAGAATAGTTCTTTAAAGTGTATAAAAATTTTAAATTTCCTAAAATGTTTAATACACTTTCCTATTTTATTCTGGAAAAAAGTAAAATAATATTTTTAAAACGTAATTTTCCAGAAAAAAAAGCATCAAGTAATAATATTATATCTCTTTAATAAAAGATTCTTTAATTTAGTGCCTATATGAACACTATCCTGAACGTAACACTCCATACTGCTAGTATTGACGTAAAACCATCACCATTTTTCATCAGTATAGTTAACTATTTGAAACAACTCTCATGGCTTTTAAAAAACTTATGGCGCCGTCTATAGAAGAGTCTAGTATTTCAAATTTGTGTTTTTATATTATTTTTTTAAATATTTTTTGGTGATAAAACCGATTAAACCCTTAAACGACAACACGGGGTCACCCGTGACCCCACTGAATAATATTTTTTACATATTTTTTGTAAAAGTTGTTTTACTATATTGCCGCTACACCTACCTTTCTAGCTTGGCTGTTACTATTAGCACAGCAAATAACGTATGCCGCAGAACTTTATTGATTGAATTATGGGTGTTTGTTGTTTGCGTGACAAAAAAGACATGTCTATCCAAAAAATATTAAAGTAAAAAGTATTTAAAAGAGATTAAAAGACGCCATGAAGAAAGTAATAAAGATATTGACAATAATAATTATTACTTAAATGATATTGGAAGTGAATCTAAAGAACAAGAAAAGAAAGGAGTGGAGGCAGTCGAAATAGTGTATGAACCAACTAAAAATGAATCGTGATGATGAAGTACCTTTTGCACATCTACAAAAAGTGATTTAAAGAAGCAGAGGTTACAAATGGCACATCTGGTTGTGCCATAATCGTGGTACATTTGATTCTAAACACTATACAATATCAAAATATTTTTTGAAGTTATCATGCTTATTCTTTTGGTCACCTATTTATTAGTATCATCAACTAATGTATTTTTAGGAATGCTTTGGCTGTGCTAAATAAGTGTACGTTTTTCGTATCTTTTTTCTTTTCTTTTTTGGTTTTAGGTATTAAGACATATATGTTAATTTGTTAATTTTTAAAACTATTTTCCTAATCATTATTCTTTTAGGTACTTTAAGCATCTCACTTTGTCTTTCTGTTTCAGATATTTTTATGTTTTGGACGTGGGTAAGTGTGTTCTTAAAAAATCTTTGTTTTAAGTTAAATCACCCATCTAACATCGATTAGTTTCATAAAATTGTTTTATTTTATAAGTCTGTCCACAAAAACAAGTTAGATGACACTGTGGGTCCAAACGACGATTTTTTCAGTAGAAAATTTTACAACTGAAGCATTATATTGTAACTAATTTTCAGAGTTTTCGCAGCTATTCTGAAAGTTAGTTATACACAATCTTTTTATGGCATGTAAAATAAACTTGCTTTTCATTATATCATTCTCGCGATCGCTTTCATATGATTCTTCGTCAGTGGTTGAATTACTTAAATCTTTGTTGGTTTTCTTTTTTTTTTAATTATTATGATATAATTGATTTGTTTAAGTATCATTGACTTTTTTGTTTCAATATAAGGCCTTGCTTTTAAGTTGAGAAATTTAAAAAAATTTGCTTTATTATACAAAAAAGTGTTTTAAAATTTTCTGGTTAAAAAAATAAATTTTATAAAACTTTTTTTTTATTTTTAATAAATATTGTGGTAATTCTGTTTAAATAAAATTTACCATAACATCAATATTATCATCGTAAATATTTGCTATAATGAAGGGTAATGTAGTATCAAAACATCTTTTAAACTGTTACTTAACATTTTCGTTTGGCTTTATATTCTTCCTTCCTATTCTAAAATTAATTATGTTAAAAGGTAAAATTTATTCTAGAGCTATAAGAAACATACATATTAACTTTATATTAAATGCTACAACCAACTAATATCAAAAAAAAATTAACATACAGAGCTTAAATCACTGAAGTTTATATTTTAAAAGAAAAACTTAATTAACGTCACTTTATCTGACAGTCAAACGGCTATCAGCCTAATAAATATTTATCAGAAATTGGTGCTGGTAATCTACCAATCAAGCCTTTTTATGTGATACCTATATTAAGGTCGTAGTAAAGTAATACGTAATGCGCTATTTTGTATCGGCAACCATCTTAAACTTATAATCATAAAAAAATTCTTGTATTGTCATCAAGATTAAGAGTGCGCACCAAATTTTAAATCGATCTGTCGTCAGGAAAGGGGTCAAATTCCAATTACCAAATTTGACCCAAATAAATAACAGACAAATAAATAAACAGGTCCAGTTGTAAAACCGTTTAATAAACATATCAAGCTAAATAAATTCCTATTAAAAGATAATATTTATTAGATATTGGCAATATGAAATGACCATCAAAAATGGTTTCTCTTTTTAACGCGACAACCGTGCATCAGACGTCTTATGAATTTCTTAAGAATGTGTAAATTGCTATTAAGGGTATTAAAAACAAATATTACTTTTAAAAAATGTAATCATTTTGTTATGATTTTGAGTTTTATAAGTACAATCTTTAGGACATACCGGGTGTTTTTAAAATAATAAAATTAAATTTGTATGAAGGTACAACATATAAATGTGCATTGTTTAAAATATTTAGTTGTTTTTTATCACTTTTCGTTAAACTAAAAACAACTTATTTTAAATGAAACAGCAGGTATATTTTTACTTATTTAAATAGAGAATGACATTTTTAATGACTTAGACACTTATGTGCTATTTTTTGACGTCTAAACGCATTTTTGTTAGGTTTTAATTTTTAATCTAGAGTGCCAAAAATATTATAAAACAACAAATTTTGGATCAAATAGTCACTGAAAAATGAATGTGACAATCTTTTGTTTTTTATAGCCACTGCAAAGTCGCCTATCGTTTTACAAAATCGTATATATGATTCTAAATCATTTTTTTTTAATGGATCAAGGGTAGCTTACTATATTAGCTTAAAGAAATATGTTTTTCGCCAACAATTTATTATAATACAATTATTTTTGGTAAACTATGTCAAAAAAGATCCGTATTAACTAATTATTTTTCCTAGTACCTTTGACAGCACATTAACCTGTTTCTTTTAAACCAAATATTATTTGGTTTTTCTCCAGAATAAAACTAAAAAATGTATTTACCATTTTATGAAAATTAAATCTTTTATACATTATGTAGAACTATTCGGCTCTTACACAATGTAATAAAACTTAATATTATTTAAAAGAAATAAAATAATAAAATATTATATATAGATTAAAACCTTTGTATTGTAAGTAACTTAATATTAAATATTTCATTATTTTATTTCTTTTAAAGTAATAATAACTTTTATATTGTGTAAGAGCAGAATAGTTCCACCTAATGTATAAGCGTTTAAATTTTCATAAAATGTTAAATAAACTCTTTAATTTTATTCTGGAGAAAAGCCAAATAATATTTTGTTTAAATTTAATCTTCCAGAAAACAAATAAAGTATAAAATACTGTTTCTTTTGTAGCACTTCTAATGGTTAATTAGAGTTAAAAAATAAACTGTATATAATGTAATAACCAATAATCACTTATGGTTTTCCAAGTTATTATTGTAACACAATTAATATTTTAGATAGACTATATAAAAAAAATCATATTACAAATTATTTTCGCTAGTACCTACCATTGTCAGCACATCAACCTGTTTCTTTTGTAGCACTTCTAATGGGTAACTAGAGTTAAAAAAATAAACGGTACATAATGTGATAACCAATAATCACATATTGTTCCCTAAGTTTTTTAATAATACGGATAAGCTGTTGCTGTTAGAGAAAAAAATAGTTAATAAGAATTTTTGTGATATACCGCTAAGTAAAAAATTGATCGTATGGTATCAAATTATTGGAAAATATTTTTTTAGCCATTGTAGCAAGCCACCCTTAATGCATTAAAAAACCTTTTAAGACCATAAATACGATAAAAATTAAATAAGTAATAATATACCGGGTGTCCCATTTAAAATTGGACATAATTGTGTAACATACATACATACCTAAGTAAGAACCAAATTTAATTTAAATATCATAAAAAATAAAAAGTTATAGGGGTAAGTCACTGACTAGGAACACCGGTATATTCATTTGTTATTATTTCTCACTGTGTTTGTCACCTTGTATAAAAGCACAAATTAGATGCACCTAAGTTGGTTAAATATTTTTTATTAAAAAATAGTAGTATACACTTATTACAATAAATAATAAATATTAAATGCATGAACTACAAAATTTACATGAAAAAATAGGTATTAAAAAAACAAGAAAACCATGTTAAGCTAACTAACGTTTACAAAGATAGATATTTTCATCTAAATTGTAATTAAAAGTTTTAAATATTCTATAGTTAGTTGTACTTTAAAATTTTAAAAGGACAATCTAAAAGTTTTCAAACAAGGAAGAGTTTCAGTAAATAACACACATAGCTCCTGGCTTTAGTGTTTAACTTTATCGAACTGAGTACAACATAGTTGCTAACTTTTAAAGTATTTCTACAAATATAACAAATTCTCCCTAATTGTAATTAAATTCTCCTAGATTTTCTATTTAAACCATAAATAAAACAAATGTTTAGACTTTCTTATAGTATTTCATTAAACTTATTTTTTAAAATTAAAACATTAACCGTACACGCAACTAATGACCGTATCTGTAAGCCTTATGAGCTTGAAATTTTTTTAACAATAATAAAAAATAATATTTGGCTACCAAAAATAAAAGTTTGTTTTTGTAACTATTTTGAAACTTGGGTTTCGGCAATAAGACAAGAAAAAAATTATCATAGAGCCAATTTTGTGGTTTTTAAATTTTTATATAGATATGCAATATTTCTTAGTTAAGTAATATAGTTAAATGGTACAAAGAAGCACACTTAATTCTTACAAAGATGTTTACTTGTAATTTTTAATAAAATGTTAAGGTTAAAAATAGTAAACAATTCTTTACTCTGAAATTGTATTAAAGGAGTTTAAAAAATAAATAATTAATCATTACAATAAATTCTTCCGAGAGATAAAAATAGAAGAATGTGGGTATTACAAATTGATATAAAAACAGTTTCTTAAGCAACTATAACTAAAGACTGTTTGCAGGTCAATGTTTAGTCTACTGCCAGGAGAAACCGTAAATAAAAACACAATCAGGTGTTTTCAGGTGTTTTATTGATAAATACTTGCTTGTAAAGGCAGTCAGTATCTGTTATTTACTTTTGGTTGATTATGTTTACGCTTGATTTTTATAGGATTAATATTAAATGCCTGGGAGTTTTCATAAACAGGTATTTTTATTTTTTTAACACGCAGACTGCCACCATGTGAAGCCACCGTAAATTCGGTATATTTGATTCACAGATTACATAAATGTTTACCAAATTATTGTCACTGTCAATGTTTTGAATTTGTTTTTATGCTGCTTTTCATGTAATTTTTTCCACTGGTCATATAAAATCAGTATCTATTGACATAGGCCATTGAGGGTAGTACGATTGTTCTAATTCAGTAATAAAGTATAGGTGTGTAAGGGACAACATATGTGTCTCAGAGCACCAGCTCAACATTTAGGTGATGTACAAACTGTGTATCTTATGGCAGTTAACGTGTTAATACCGTCTATCACATAATAATATACCCATAAAGTAATAATTTGGGACAAATAGTGACGAAATATGAAAAAATGCTTTAGTACAGAGCATATTTTCTCTAAAATTGGCATAAGGTACTTTTTAAAGAGCTGTAACAAATTTAATAAATTCACAAGGAAAAGTAATTTTTATAGAGCGGCAAAAGATTTATACGTTTTTTTTTGGTCTATGGAAATTTTTATGGTCTCTTTTAAATAATTCATGACAGTTTACAACACTTTTAAGTTAGGAAAAGAAGAATTGGGCTCATATTGATTTAAAGTCGTTTAACAGAGCATTCTTTGTGCCTATTTCGCAGCTCGTCCCAAACCGGATTAAATAACTTCCCGGAGTCAACTCTGCGTGTTAAAAGGACCAGTTTGTGTCCTGAATACGGAATTTTAGCAAGCGTACCAGTTTCTGGTAAATAATCCTTTCTGTGTGTTTTGTAAATGGGATGCAAAGTGAATTGCTGATTAGTCGAATTGAACTAAAGCTGCCAATATTCAAAACATTACGTTTTTACCTTTTGTATACATAATCAAACAAACTGTGGCCTCCATTGTTTACTCTACTTTTCCGTTAACATTAGAACGTTTACGTTTGCGATATGTTTAATATTTGCAAATAAATATCAACATTATTGCTAACTTAGTGTGGAATAACTAGGGCTGTTAAATTTTAACTAAATTTTGCTTATTTAGCTACATAATTTACATACACAGGGTGGGCCAAATTAAACATGCAAACTTTTTAACTAATGATAACTTTCTATCTGTTGCGCCTATTTTTATTTTTTTTTTTTTTGTCAGGGCTAATGGGTAGATAGTTTTTCTCTACGTTTGTTAATTTTGGTCAAACAGATTTAGTCAGGATCGGACTTACGGGACTTTTTCCAAAATGATTTAACTTCGTTGCAAAATAAATCGAATTTATCTACAATTAAGCTAATACGTTTAATTTTAATTAATTTACTGTTAAGTTGTGTCAGCATTCAACTTAGAAACCATGATAACCTCACATTTTTTATTTTCAAAGCACACCAAAAAAAATGCTTGATAAAATCGAGAGTAATGAACGCTTTTGGGGCGTATTATTTATCAAGAATAATCATAATTCCTGTATCCTCAAATTATTGCCACATTTGCTTTTACTAAATAATTTTCCATTGTTTTTTACAAGAAAAACGTATTAGCTTAATTGTAGCTTAATCCGATTTCTTTTACAACGAGGTTAAATGTAACACTTTGGTAAAAGTCCCGTAAGTCCGGTCTTGACTAAATCTATTTGACCAAAATCGACAAAACTAGAGAAAACATATTAACCTATTAGCCCTGTATGTAAAAATAAAAAGATAGGCGCAACAGATAAAAAGTGATTGTTACTTAAAAAGTGTGCAAGTTTAATTTGGCTGTATTTTTTCTCGTAAACAGTAAAATATTCGTTTATTTTTTGTAGGTATTTCAACAAGGGATGGGTTACATTTATTTTTATGTCTAATTATATGTATGTTATATTCGTCTTACGGGATCTAGTCTATTAACCTTCGATCACACAGTGTCAAGTCGGCACACAGTGTGTTGAGAGATAGGGATTTTGGAACAAAAATCGTATTAGTCTTATTGCACTAAATTAGTTTTGTTATTATATCTAATTTAGTAGGGTATCATGCTTTGCATATTCAGAAAGCAATACTGTAATATTATTATACAGGTTAGTTGAAAAATATGAGTCGATTTTCAAAAATAAACAGGGTTGCGGTAAAAATTAAACAGCTTATTTTATGAAAAAAGTTTTCAAGATACAGGGTGTTAACTTTTTTTTAAATTGTCTTTTTAATATCGCTAATATCCCTTATCCTATTTTATTGCATTTTGGTATACTTAATAGTAACACTTAGGGGCTAATTTAGCTCTGACTTTATTAATTTTTTAACTCCAGTGGAGTCTTAAGCGGCACTTTAATTAATATTTCTGACAAAAAAAATGTACGCCACTGACTTTAATACAGCTCTAGAATTTTCTTTAGAGCTGGCAAATAAAAATACAACTTTTTGGTTTTTTAATATTTTTGTTTCTTGCTTAGTTTTCAAGAAAGAAAAATCCGTTAGATTGCATATTCCTTAACCACTCAATTAACGTGTCTCCCCAGTGGCGCAGTGAACAGAGCTTTGATCTTTGAAGCCAGAGGTCGCCGGTTCGATTCCCAGCGGGGAAGAAATATTTAGGTAGTAGTTATTTAAAAATAACGACCGTGGTGCCACTACCGCTTGTCTAAAAGGTGCTGTGAAATGTATAACTGCCTGTTTCAGTGCTTTGACAACGTTGACAGAACAGGGGAACGATGGGTTAAACATCTAATAACCCGACACCCACGGTACTCTGGTATTTAGGCATATGCCTTCGTGAGATGTCAAAAAAGATTTTTAAAAAATTCTTTTAGAAATTACTTTTTATATTATTTACTTAAAATAACGTACGTAAAATATTAACAGATACTAAGTTCTATACAAGAACATTTAAACTAACAAATTTCGTTAAATAAAGTATTTTTTTAAATTTTATATGTGTCGAGCGTTCTCGGAACTAAAAATTAAATTTCATAGAAAGTTGCATATAGTTGCAGCTAATTAATACAAAAATATGTTCTTACCCTTCCACAAGTAAAAGGTCTCAAAAACAAAAATAGTGTTTGTTTGCTTTTAAGCTAAACATGTTTTAAAAAGATATAATTTTAAAAGTTAAAATCGTACAACCTTCCAGATTATCAGTCATAAAAAAACAGACACTTTTTTCCTATACTAATTGTAGTAAAAATTTGTACTTAAAGGAAAAAATTAAATGGCAAGGTAGTTTTCTGTATTATAAAAAGGACCACATACATATAAATTTCCATATATTTTTTTCAAAGTAAAAAATTAAAACAAGTTATCTTGTTATTATCTGGTTATATGTAGTAATGCAGACCTTTTAAGTTATGAAAATATTATTTTTTACACATATTGGCGCATTGTGAAACCTCGCCACTGGCTTGTAATTTCTTGTAAAAGTAAGTGAAAATATTTTGTCGCTTTTTTGTCATTTCTTATGTGTTCCCTCTTCAGTGCCGTTAGGGAGGGTTTTTATACAAAAACTCTTTCAAACTTACCCTTAGGCTATTTTTCCTCTTTATATATTTTTATTTATAAATAAAAATAAAATTAATGGTTTAATTTTGTCTTATTTAGGGGAGTATCTTTATAATTTAATTAGAGAATGTTGCGGCGGAATAAAAATCCTTTGGTAAAAATATTTTTATTTTTAAGTAAAATGTTTAACTAAAAAGTTTACATTAGATGCTAATATAAAGCGTCCAAAAGTTAAAACTAATTATTATAATATAAATAATTTATATAACTAAATCAATAATTTTTAGGCAAAACCGTTATATTAGCTAGTAATACTGTTTTGGACTGGAAAATGCGCGTTTAGTTTATAAAATTGTAAAATGTTAGGATTACCTAACTAGCTGTTACACTTTATTTAAATAATTTACCTTAGTGTTTTATGTTTTTTTAAACAAACAAATATTTTTGAAAACGCCTGATGTATCCCTTTGGAACTTTTATTGTATCCTGCACATGGGCGTCGGCAAGATGACATCCAGTGGGGTGCAAAATATTTAAAATAATAAAGAGCAAGGAAAAAAATATAAAAACCAAAAAAAGGTTCTCATCTAATAAAAACGTTTGTCTTTAAAAAAATAATAAAAACTAAGCCCAAGAAAATTTAAAAAGCAAAATAAATGTCTTTACTAACTTTTATATATTTAAAAGCCAAGAGGGTGCAAAATCCTTTAAAAAGCAAAGAAGACTTAATTTTTACCCTAAAAATGTACTATTTCATACGTTCTCCGACACTACTCAAAGCCAGCCCTTTGCACCCGCCTACCTGCGCCAATAATCCTGTACTAATAGAATTTACCAGACATTTCTGTTATTAGGGATACATATTACAAGCGACCTTGATCCATCTGGTTACCAAATGAAAACTATTTTTTATTAAATATAATATGAAATCAAAGAAATCGCACATGGGTTACCTAAAAGATTATGATCAAGGCTATGGTCAATTTTAATTACGATAACTTGTTTTTGTTACCTTTACCCATCTCTTTCTCTGTTTATCAAAAGATTAGATACGATACATACGATAGGCAACTTGGCGGATGTCAACACTCACTGGAGTTCGCACTTTTACAGTAACATGCATTTACAAATCAAAAATCATTAAAGTAAGATCGTCTTGGTGGTCCTAAACGATATAGGTAGAAGAGAGAGGAAAATATAGAACTAAGGTGGTATTTCTGTATATAATTTTTAGAGGGTGGCTTAAACGCGTTGTGTAAAATGTATTAGCAAATTCCATACCTGTATGTTAAAGTAAAACGTTAATGAAATTGCGGGACAAGATAAGATAAACTTCTAAAAACCCTGCTTACGATATCTACTACTAGAACAGTTGTCGTAGTTAAAAAAGTTTTAATTTCCAGCCATTTTTACCACCAAATTTACATAAACCTTATTTTTACCTTTACAGGGTGTCCCAGAATATGTGGGCAATCTCTTGGATTCATATAGAACACATAAAAATAATGTGACAAGTTCATATAATTTTTTTCCTAAATTCCCTCTTGACAGAAATATGTGCCCTTGAGGACGCCACTGAAAATTGCTGTTTCCTAAATAACTTTTAAATCACTTGTTTAAAAAACGTACTCTTGTCCGATATCAATAAAGTCAAGCATTTCCAAGAAAAACAACATTTTGATTAAATAGGGTTGTATTTAATAATTGTGTTTGTCGGTTCGTCATAGGTTTCCTCTTATTTTATGCATTCTCTAGCTTTAATTATTGAAGTTTGTGGGACCCTATACAATGCTGCAGCATTATTTTTTTAATTAAAGAAAAACTTTTTTAGTTTTTTATTACCATTTGCAACAGAGTAACCTATTGTTTTTAGATGTCCCTCCTAAACAAAAGTTGTTTTTGTCAAAAATGCTTTAATTTATCGACATTAAACAGGAGTCCTTTTTTAGCTAAGGATTTAAGCTACCCAAAAATTTTTATTTTATTTCTTTATTATAAAGGGTGTAACAATATTTAGTACTATTATATAAGGCTTAGTCCGCCCCTGGCGAACTAAAAAGGCAAATGTTCTACAAGGATACCATTTTAAAAAGTCCTAACTAATATCTATCATATTAAGAAAAAAAAATTATTATACCAAGCGATATAAGAGTTATTTAAGAAAAAGCGATTTTCAGTGGCATTCTTCAAGGGTACATATCTCTGTAAAGAGGAACTTTAGGGAAAAAAATATGAACTTGTCACATTATTTTTATGTGTTCTATATAAATTTGAGAAATTGCAGACATATTCCTGGACACCCTGTATATCCCATTTGTTACTGTATTTTTTTATTATTAATACTTCTATTGTCCTAACATGTTAAAATATTTTTTTATAACATTAAATAAAGTAAGTTAAAAATGTATTTTCTAGGAACTTTTACAAAACTTTTCTTTGATTTTATCTACTTTACCAAAGCCTTTGTGCCTTTGTTGTTATGCCTTGTTCTTGAGGAATATATTTTATAAAATCAAACAGGACTACAAAAGTCTTTAGGGAAAACTAAAACACAAGATTTAATTGGAAACTTGAAGTAGAACAGGGCTTTTATTAAAATCACTATTGAACGAGTATAAGCGGTGACTATTTATAACTTTAAATTAAAAAAAAGTTTTTTTGCTGATATTTAAAACACCATGATTATATATTTTAATAGAGTATAGAAAGGGTTTTTGTTGCATTTGCAGGGTATTTTACTAAATACTAGAGACCAAATACATTCACATTTTTGCATATACATATGGATAATAAAGCCATTTTTATCGCTAAAAGCACATTTATAATGTTTTTGAGTTTCGCGAATTTATTAGCCGCTCGTCTTTTTTTTTTGGTACTGGTACCTACGATAATAAAATGAAAGATAAATAAGAACATCGCACGCGCCTACTGCAACCAATTATCCTCGATAGCAAGACATAAGAAAAACTATTAAAACTTAAACAAAATACCTCTACATGTTATTACAAAGTTTCTATCAATTTAACAGTTTTTTAATAATAGGACGGCAGAACTTTTGCCAAAATTTTTTTAATTTTCTAAGAAAGCACATAAGTTTAATTATGTCTAGTTACCCCCATGGTTGTGTAGCGATCGTTTTTCAGTTATTAAAATATTTTGAATTTAGAGAAGCAATCTTACTACTCGGTATTTAAAATGATAAAACAAAAAAACATGTACCTGTTATTATATAATAATGGATAATATACAGTGGGTCCCTAAAAACCTCTACAAAATGCTACCATTGACTCCTTGGGCTAAAATACAACGATCTAACACAATTTAACTTTTCAAATAGGTAATATTTTGCGATATAGGAGGTGTCAAAGTTTTTATTTTATTTTAGTTATTTTTAAATATTGTATTTAATATTTATTTTTTTACCAAATTCGGTATACGGGTTTATTTTAAATTAGGAAATTAAAAGCTACTAATATTTTTGCTGTTTAATTTATGGGGAGCCACCTGCAGTACTTTGCTTTTCTTCAAAGTTTCTTTACTTTTTATGCCTTGGTATATTATAATTCCAGTCGATATCTACTATTCTCCCATATTTTTGGACAAAAAATGTATACTTGTTAAATATCGCTAACTAACAACCGTTTCTGGATACTTTGGATTAAACGTTTTATTTCACATGAAAAAAGATCATTCGCATCCCTTTACGCTTTATTTAGGTCAACCGGCTTTTTTTTTAAATCTGTACAAATTAATTTTACCATTTTATTATGCCACAATACAAAAATTAAACCCTATTTGCTTTAGGTAAAAATTTGATCGTTTGCGTGATACAGGGTGTCCAAGTAAAAAAATAAATGGAAAATTTGACACTATGCATCTTGCTAACCAGCAACCTTTTGACAATGGTAAATTACATTAGATCGTTGTATTTTGCCAAAAGAATATGTAGTAACATTTTGTACAAACCTTATGGACACTACCAGGTGGCCTAGATAAAGCGTGATAGATGAATGCAATGGCAAACTTTTGTATGGAATAACATGTTTAATCTGAAATATCTCAAAAACGGTCGCTCGTAGCGATATTTATGGTATTTAATATTTAAACCTTTTTTTGTAAAAAATATGAACAAATAAAAATTTTATATTTAAATTTTAATATGCCTGAACAAAAAAGTTATGACACTGAACCTAAGCAAAGAAGTGCAGGTGGCTCGCTCTGCATTTTACGACAAATACATAAGCATATTTCGATTCCCCTATCTAAAAAATCTTTCAATTGCAAATTTTGTAACAAAATGTCTTATAAAAAACAAAATATTTTAAAATAGTTTAAACAAAATTAATACTTTGACACCCAGTATCTTACAGAAGATCAACTTTTGGATAAAGGTAAATTACGTTAGATCGTTGTATTTTGGTCCGAGCAATTTTTGTAAGAAGTTTTGTACAGACTTCTTAGAGAGACCCTGTATAAAGTATAAAAGGCTGACTTTGGAAAAAAATTTAAAACCTAATAATGCTTTTTTTTCTTTCTAAAACTTATCATGTAAGGTCTTAAGGGTATCATTTTGAAGATCGTTTAACCCTTATCATATTACCTCAGTTAAAAGTGCCGTGCTCTTACAGGAAAATTATTATTATAAATTAAAAAACTAAAAATCAAAATTTTGTCAATCTGTCATATCAAAGAAAATAATAGCAGAGACAGGCAGTTGTAATTAGGGTCGATAGATTTTTAAAATAAGTCATTACACCACCCCTCTTTCTATTTAGGATTTTGGGGGGTAACTCTCACCCCTGCTAGAGGGTTACAGTTCAGGGAGTGAAAGTGGCAAAAATGTTATTCCCTGAAATTAAAAATTGATGTATTTGAGCGTCTTTCCTTATATGACCCAGAGTGCAAATTAGCTGTTTCATTTTTAAATGGTCACCCGGTAGGTTAAGAATCACCCTGTATACAATAAATAAATCAGATACTGCGATATAATTAAATAAACATTTTTTTGGACTAGGTTTTCCGAAACTAAATTCCTACATATTCTTACTTAATTCTGCTACCCAATCTTTTCAGCAAATTTATTTTTGCCCGTGACCCTCATTATATTTATGTTTTTATTAAATTCATGATCCAATGTTAGATGTTCCTACAAGACCGCTCATAAAGAATTTTTTCCAGTTCAATAAATATCTTTTTCGTTGAGTAAACTTGAGCAGCGGTGCCCTTATACCTAAATTATAAAAATTGTATGATTTTCTTAAAAATATTTACGGAATTTTTATTGCGATATTGGAAAGTTGCAAGTCCCGAGTCCTACTGCGGTATTCTGTCATGCCAAGTAAGGTCATCTATTAGATAATGAATTATGAGGGAATCCCAAGACTGGTGGAGATGAACACCAGGACAGCGTCTAGCGAAAGTATTCATCCAGGCTTACTCGCCGGAATTTACAAAAGACCTTCTGGATTACAATCGGAAGGCAGTAAGAATAATAGTGCGTCAATTAACAGGTCATTGCAGACTGAATAAACACCTGGAAATCATAGGCCTGGTAGAAGGAAACATATGCAGGTTCTGCCAGGAGGAGGAAGAAACCGCAAAACATGTATGGTGCTTCTGTGAAGCCCTTTGTCGTCTGAGGTTTGCAAGGCTGGGTGAGGAAAAACCTAAAGCAGCAACATTTACCAAGGAGCCAGTTTCAAGCTTGTGGAGTCTGATTAAAAAGATCGGCTTGGATAGCGTGCTTTAACCTATGGACGGAAGACACACAATAATGCACGCCTAAGCTACGCTGCGGGCTTGTTGCGGTTATGTGTGGCCAGATGTTTAGTGTTGCATATTCCGCCAGTTTCCCTGCATATTTTATGCAAATTTGCAGGCATGTATCAATGTAATTATGCTGCATATAATCCTGTCTCTACTAATTACACTAATTAACATAGTGTTTAGTTTACAACGGTTCAAAACTTAAGGGGGTGTTTTCTTATGTCTTTCCATAAAAAGTGCCTATAAACATATGTCCAGACTTACTTCATTTTTGAGAAACAGGACGTAAAAGTTAAAAAAATCTATACTTATTAAATATTAAAACGTTTTGTTTTAATATTTTATTTATTAACGTTTAGTATACCTATTTAGTGTAGTAAGGGGCTTGTAAAGCGCTACTTAAATTAAAATTATTGGGTCCAGTGGCGTCTCAGTCGGCATCCCAAGCCAATATTATTGTGAAAAAGAAGTACGTCACTGACTTTTTATAAAGTTTTAATTTTTTTTCTGATTAAAAAATTTACTTTTTACCTTTTTAGTTTCTTGTATTTTTTTGTTTCTGCTTTTGTTTTAAAGTAAAAATAGTAAAGCTACTTTAATTTCTTCTAAAAAGTACCCATGTCAATTTGATATAAAAAGCAAAAATAAAAATTAAATTCTAATTTGCCTTAAAATAAATAGGCATTTGTGTATTTTATTAAAAATTGTAATTTTTTCCATTTACTAAGGTAAATTGTTAATTTTGTAATTTTGGATATTATATTATGCTGTTTAGGGCTACTTTTTAGAATAACCCGTGAATCCTTTTTTTCTTAAAAACAAAAGCAGAAATAAATAAAATAAAGGGGACTAAAAAACTAAATTGTTTATTGCTTATTAAAAAAAATAATAAAATTTCAAAGTCTACTTCTTCTTTACAATAATATCTGCTGTGGTGCCCACAGAGACGCCACTGGATCTAATATTCTTAATTTAGGAGAGTTTCTTATGTGCCTTACTACATTTAATAACATTTAATAGGTATACCAAAATTTCATCCAAATTTGTTAAAGCGTTTTAACGATAGGTATTTAAAAAATGCAGATTTTTTAAAAATATTTAACTTCCTGTATCTTAGAAATTAAGCGAGTTCGGCATATGTTATTAAGTTCCGTACCGTAGTTAGGAAACACCCTGTATATACTCTGATAATACGTACATAAAGTTATATTTTTCATGTCATAGGTAATATAGAAGGTGTCTATAGTCTGTAAGTAAAATGCAACTACAAATTCCTTAGGCCAAACTTAGTTTAAACGTGGATAATTCCAAAAATAAAGGGTGTCAAAAATTATTATTGTTTTAGGCCCAAATATGATGATCTATCCCAACTTAGTTCAAGGGTGAATATTTCCGAAGATACAGGGTGTCAAGAACCATTATGGTTTTATTTTTTTGTAAATATTTTTGATATTAATTATTAGGTGTCTTGTCACAATACTTGGCTAAACGAGGTTTTGTGAGGTAAAAATATAGACAAATCAATTTTATTGTAAATTTTAGAGACCGCCGCCACCAGTATCTTGCACAAATTAGAAAATAAAGAAAATAACTTTAATACTGCTAAAATTACTTATATAAATTAAAACCAGAATAAGTCTTAGACTTCTTGTAATTTTGAAATTACTTACTTATGGACTAATGTAAGTTGGGTTGGATTGTCATATTTTAGCCTCAGAAATTGGTAGTAGCCTTTTTTCGCACCTTTTAAACATATCCTGTATATTATGCATCTAATATTTTTTTCACGACCGTATAGATTTTGTAATTGTAATATCCAAAGTATCGAAATTTACTCTTACTTTTATTTTTTATTAATAGATAATACATTTATTCGGAGACTTCCACATTTTAAATTAAATGACAATTAAAAGCAAGACATTTTTTAATGGTGCTTTAAAAAGACATTCCTGATTTTTTAAGTACCTATTTATTTAAACATTAGTTTAATATGAGGCCTATTATTTATTTAATCCGATACGTGTATATTATTAATCGCATTAGGGTAATTGTTTTTTCATGTTTTACAACCTATAAATCATGTTATAGTTACATGTTATAAATTGGCTTATGTCTACAGCAATGTGCAGTCATATAATGCACTAATCGCGTGTTATAAACCTAAGTGTATTTAGAAATTTCTGTGCTATCTTTTATAAAAGATACTTTGAATAATATATCGCCGCACAGTGTAGCCAGTTTATGTTGGAAAAAATTAATATATCCTATACTAATAAAGATATACATATCAAATGCGGTATTTTTGTTAAGGTTTTTAAAGGATATTTTTATTGAAGATCTAATATACAGGGTGTTGCATTAAAAAATATCATACTGTTTGTCCTAACCTGTTTATTATAATAGCTAACAAAAGTTTAATTATTGATTTAGAAAGTACGGAATTAACTTAATAAACTGGTATTCTTGGTAATTTTGTAAGATAAAATAAAAAAACTTAAAATGTAAATATATAATGGGACTTTAGGTAGTATTTATACTTTTTTCTTTTTCACCCTTTCGGGGTCATCCCACCCAGGTCCGACGACCGCCCCCTAGGTGGTGCACTGCAGCCTGAAGGCTTATTGTACCTTGACCCCTACTCCTTCTCATTCACACACCATTCATTCCATAACTTGGATGGTTGTTGCTCGGTCCGCATCCCCGAGCAGAACACCGTGTGCCGCTGCCCGAAACACCGCTGTCGCCGGACACCCATCCAAATTATGGGCGCGCATTTCACTGCTTAACTCCGGTGATCGACGCTTGCCGATACAACCGAAGCCGCCACAAGCGCGCCTCCCTCGCGTATTTATACTTACTGCAAACACAAATTTCAAATAAGTTTTTTAATAAAGAGTTGTATTTTTAGTTAGCCCCTTTACAACTTTTTTCCTAAGGTTCCTAAGGTTTCGTTCTTTTATTCCTAGAGTTTCTAGACTATGGAACCTGCTGCCAGCGGAGGTCTTTCCTTCCCCCAAATCTTTAAGTTTTTAAGTCCCGTGTTAACAAACTTTCTCTTACCCTGCTTAAGACACCCACGGTACGTTAGTATTTAGGCTTTCAGCCTTCGTGGATTGTCCAAAGATAAAAAAAAGGTACTGTTAATAATTATGTTATATTTGTTAATATTATTTATATTACATGTTTATTGTAATATCACATATACGTGAAACTAGTACATATATAAAATAAATAGTTAGACTAAAAAGTTTTTATTGAATTATTTATTTAAATGTTTTAATTAGATTACAAGAGAAAATTTACTTATGAGTTATCGTAAAAAATTAATTAAAAAACGAGTATTTTATAAATAAAATTATATTCCAAAAATATTACCTTAAAATAAAACTCATTTTCTTACAATTTTATTTTAAAAATATTATATAATTAATTTTTTTATTACTTTGTAGAGAGTCCGTTGCTCTTTAAAATGCATTCTAGTCTTAATGAAACCGATTGGACAAGCTTTTCACAGTAACTGGGGTCTATATTATCCTGTTCTTCTCGTAGACCTCTTCTTTAAGATCTTCGATGTTAGGACATGTCGCGTTTTCTAATGGCGTTTTCTAAATGGTGCTAAAGATTTTCAATAACAATAATGCTGGGTGACTAGGGAGGTGTTTCCATCAGTTGAGGACAGATCTTCGATGTTAGACAAGTCGCGTTTTCTAATGGTTTTTTCTAAATGATGCCAAAGATTTTCAATAACAATAATGCTGGGTGACTGGGGACTTTGTAAATATTTACAATTCACACCGGCAATTTTAAATAAATGTTTAAAAGTAAAAAAAATGTTGTAATACACATTTTTTTTAAATTTAATTTACGAATTTCTACAAAAGTTTTTGCTATAAAATATTACAAATGGTATTGTTCAGCTAAGTCATTTAGGTGGGTTTTACACGGCCCAATTTAGACTTGAAACCCATGCGTATAAACCTACTAGAGGCGGACTAACCGCTTTGCGGTGGCAACAGCTAATGAATGTAACAAAGAAAGATGCTAATGCGATTTTATGAAAAACGGTCCAAGATATTGATATAAATAAGATATACGTTTTCTATACAAAAATGATGAGAAAATTAAGCGCTCAAAGCAAAACGTCGAATTTGTTACCAATGTTAAAAATGCATACATTAAATGAAAGAAAATCGTCGCACCCAGTATAATTTCGACTTACTGAACAGCCGTTTACCTATCAAAACAAGCGTTACTATGAGGTTACCTAGTAGCCCAAATATCATTGGTACGGAGACAAAAGTTCAAAATTTATAATCAAAATATATTTTTTTAATACCAACTTTAAAGCTCAATATCTTCTTAGCGCGATAGACCTTTTTTTATATGAAGTGCTAACATTATTTTGGCTCACTCTACCACCCCTATCATTTTTGAGCTCACCTTTTCATACACACCGTATAATTAAAGTAAATGTATGATTGAAAAGTACATATATGCACTAAAACCCTAGTACCAATGCACGTATTAAAAAAAAATAGTAAAATATTTACAATTCTCACTTATAAAGTTTCAAGGAAAAAATAAAAATAAATAAATATGGCATATTTTGGAAAAAAACTAAAAATATATTAGGAAAAAAATATATTTTTTTAAGTTTTCGTATTTTGGAGATTAAGCAAATACTTTTTAAAGTGCAACTTAAACTTATACTCATCAAGCGCAACAAGTTCACTGCGTAAGGAGTTATAAATCTTAAATGCAATGTAAGTAAAAGACCTCTGAAACATGGAGCTCGAATGGCTAGGCAACGTTAATCTTTCCCCAAATTTTAACCTTCTTGTGTGCGAATCTTAGCGCGTACAAACTTACTTTTTAAAAGGGAAAATCAGGATTTTTAAAACTTTTATTAAAAAATTACCTGTAAATTGCGACGACTTTCTATTTTCAGCCAATTAAGTTCCTTAAAAGTATAAGAAATATGATCATATTTTCTCAGTCCGAGGATAAGGCGTGAACAAGTATTTTGCACCTTTTGAATGCGATTTTTATTCAAATTATCAAGACAAGGGCCATAAATAAAGCCACAATAATTAAAGACTGACAAAACAAGTTACTCACAAAGCATTTTTCGCATTTGAAGATTGAGTATATGCCGGTTATTATACAAAATTTTTAGTAATAAGTATGATCTCTAAAGCAAACCTTTGATATATTCTGGAAACCTAAGTTTTGTAGCAAAGACTTTACCCAAATTTTTGCAGAATCTAACAATAGGAAGTTTTACTTTATCAATAATTTTATTACGGTTCTAAGACAATAAAGTTACACTGTTTTTGGCACCACAACTTTATTTTTTTAAGTTTAATAGAAAACGCACTAAAACCGTGGATCGTTTCCCGCACTATCATCACCTTTAGCTTTAATAAGAAAGGCAAAATTGAAATCATTTGTAGTACAAAGAATTTTAAGGTTTCCTTCCAGAAAAGTGGCAACACAGTCGGCCATGTTATTATCATCACCAAAATTAAGACCGCAAGTAGCAGTAGACAGTTGCGCTTACTATTTTGTTTCAAAACATAATGGCGTTCTTAAAGCTAAAGTAGAGATTCGGAGTTTTTGGTAACTGTTGTGGTAACATTTTTAGCGAGACAGATAAGGAAGAGAGTTTTTTCTCCAACTTGCTCAACTTAGCACCTATTTTTTCTTCCAGTTGGGAAAAAAATTGAACACACCCAGTCAGCTTCTCGGTTTCATCCAAGTCTGATCTACTGGCACTACGCGGCATTTTTACAACCACTAGTGCAATGTTTCTCACTGCGCGAAATACGCTTAAACTAAATTAGATTACAAAACAAATATGGCTTAATTTAAAGATTTTAAAATTACACAGATAAATGTGCAGAAGTAAAATTAACCAGAAGGATTTAAAAAAAACAACAATTATTTTCAAAAAACACCAATGTACTTTAAAACATTTAAGGAGCGCTCTGACCGTACACCTACTTACTTCGACATTTTGACAATCCGGAGTTCCTTCCTTTCTGAGATTCAGGGCGTTAAAATTAAAAAAAAAGAAAATGTTTTTTTTCTAAATATTTTTAATATGCTTAAGCCGATTTGGATAAATCTAGTACCTTTATTTAAACAATAGGGTGTCTATTTAGCCCTCACCAGATTGTTATTATTGGGTCCAGTGGCGTCTCAGTGGGCACCGCAAATTGTATTATTGAGAAAAAAGTACGCCACTGACTTTTTTGTCGTTTTTATATTTTTTTATAATTAAGCAATTATTAATACAACTTTTGATTTTTCTATATTTTTCCAGTATCTAGCTTAGTTTTCGAGAAAAAAAAATAAAGCCACTTTAAGTCCTTCCAGAAAGGAGCCCTAAACAACATAAAATAAAATCTAATATTACCAAATAAAGATTGATCTTGGTAAGTAGAAATAAAGACAATTTTTGATAAAATACACGACAGTTAATTTAAGGCAAATTATTAATTTATTTTAATTTTTGCTCTTTATATCATGTTGTCTGTGGGTACTTTAAAAAAGTAGCTTTAATATTTTTTTCTCAAAAATAATGGTAGATGCAAAAAAATACAAAATATAAAAAAATTGTATTATTAAGTACTTAATGATAAAAAAATATTAACACGTTTAAAGAAGTCAGTAGCGTTCTTTTTTTTCTTAATAATATAAGTTACGGTGCCCACTGAGACGCCACTGGACCCAATAATAGCAATCGTGTTGGGGACTAAATAAGCGCCTTATTACTTTAAATACATATACCAAATTTTATCCAAATCGGCATAAGCATATTAAACATATTTAGAAAAACTATTTTTTTTAAATTCAACGCCCTGTATCTCAGTAAGTAAACTCCGGACATATGTTTATAGATTTTTTTTTTATAAAATAATATTAATAACCACACTTAGGGTTTAATCTCATAGTTCTGAATCACCCTGTATTTCAAACATTATAAAAAATAGATATTTAAAACTAAATAAATAAATATTTAAATATACAACAATATGTTCAATGTCATTACGAAAAGAAAATAGAAACAAGTTTTTTTCGTAAATACAGAAGTTTGTATATTAAAAAAAATCTTTTATATTTTACAAACTTATTTTCATATTGATTTGCGATACTAGCCCAAAAGCAGGCACTTTTCTTCTGAGCAAAAATCACATTTTTGTTATACCTCGCAAAGGACTACTAAAATTTGAGATATTAGGGTAACCTTTTAGGTTTTACACCATGCAAAACTCTTTATAAACGATAACATTTTTGGTAAAAATAAAAATAAAAAGTTTTTTTACACTATTTAACAAAATTATAAGGGTTGGCTCGATTTAATAAAAATGCACTGTATTTTGTTTATTATTTAAATTTTTTATTTATTTTTTGCGTAGATACTTTTATTTACAAAAGCAATGATATCTTAAATTTAACGAAGGTATTTATTTAAACCAGATAAAGCTCTTGATATAATTAAAAGGACAGAAGAAAAGCAAATTGAGTGATCGGTTTGTGCATTCTTTTTACCTCATTAAATTCTTCAGAATTTTAAATCTTAATAATATAGGAGCCTGTTCTTGTTGTTCTGTGCTTGACAGAAAAAGACTGAAACTAATTTACTTAATTACAAATGTTAGGAAAAACTTTAAATTTTATTGCGTTTTTATTTAACCCTTATTCTCTTTATGTTAAGAATACTATCTTACGTACTGTGGATTTTTAAAATTCTAAGTAGTTTATCAAGATACTCTAAAAAATCTTTACACAATAATACTATAGACTTTATGGGCAAAAATACAACGATTTAACGTAATATACCTTAGTCTTTTGACTAAGTTGATCGTTTGCTAGATACCGGGTGTCAAAATTTTTATTTGGTTTTGTTAAATATACAGGGTGTCCAGTAACTCAACCAACAAACTTAATGTGATGATTCTGCAATGAAAAATAAAAAAAACTTTATATGAACATATGTCCTAAACGTCTTAGTTTTTAAACTACAAGGAAATAAAAATTGTTAAAAAAATATGTTTTTTTTTATTTTAGCTTTTATACCAATTAAAATATTTTCAAAAAATTTGAAAGCATCTCCTACGCATCAAAGGACATTTTTTCACTTATCAGTAGAAAAATTTAGCAGTGTTGTCCATAAGAGGTTTAGGGTAAATATTTTTTAAGAAAAAACTGGTACATCACAGAATTATTCTAAATTATTTTTTTGTTTCTCCGTATAACTAATTTGACTTTTGACATAACTGTTTTTTGTTTAAAAACAAACATATTTTGTATAAAAATATTTATCTTTTTGAAATGCTTAAACCTAAATTACAAATTGCCCTGTGATATAAAGGGTGCTTAAAAATCGTGAAAATAATATTTAAAAAATTAAAAATAATAAAAAAATATTTTTAAAATGCTTAACTAAAAAGCATACAAAAGTAATTAAAAAGTCCTGTTTATCGTTTATTGCTTATCATTACTTGGAAAAATTAGATGTAAACTAAAATAAATGTTGGCAGGATTTATTTCCGAAATCGTTTGAAATAAAGAAAGTGTAAGATGCACGCGTTATCTGTGGATTTTCTACTCATTAGTTTTTAATAAACTAAAACTGTTGCTTAGACTGCCTCTTTTTCACTGCGTATACATAACAAAACATGGAGAAATAATGGAATCTTTAAATTTTAAGAAATATAAAGTTCGAAGCGCCGTGCAGCGATAAACAGAAATAAGACATGTTTACTAAAAAACAAAAATATTTCATGTAACCAAAACTAACCACAATTATTCATAACAATTTAAACAAAATAAACGCAATGCCATTATCATTATTTAATTCTTTATGCTTAACTGCAAAGTTTCAAAAACCAATCATAAAAAAAAACTTGCTTATATGAAAAAAATAGTGTTATACATTTTGACCTACCATAAAAGAAAGGTCAGGATGATTATACTTATTTTTTATATGTTTGAAAGCATTGTTTGCTTTTTTACATGATGGGACAAGACAAACAATGTAGTTTGTTCTTGTTATTAATCACTTAAAAAGATAAAAGGGGGTAAGCCCTCATATTATTTATAGGGTCTGTCTCACCCGCATTTTGTACGAGAGCAACTGAGGCATCTATATTGCTGATTTTGCTCCATACAATGTTATTTTGTTTTCTTATAATATTGCCATGGAAACCAGAAATTATTTTTTTATATTCTAGCTGGTTGTCATCATTAGATTTTAATATGGCTGGCAATAGATCTGGCTCCACAGACATGTTTTCGTTTTCAGAAACAACTTTGCCTTCATAGTCATTGTCTAAACCTTCATAAAAAATATCTTTATTATTACTCTCATCTAATATTTTATAAGGTTTTTTTCTGTCATATTTTTTAGCCTGAATGGCTAACGATGACCTAAGCTTGTATAAGCCATGTCCGAAATAAACACATCTTTCATGTACGGTAGTATAAAATTTAAACTTAGGAAAAGATGTAAAAATAAGGTCAAAATATAGATATTTTTTAGTTTTTATGTAATGTATGTTTTAAGTAATGGGCTGTTTAATGGAATATAAGCCATCATATTTATTAGGCAAAATATAAAAAATTGTTTAAAATTTGCCATAAATACGTTCCAAAACACACTTTTAAATTATTACTAATCAAATAAATTTACCGCTGTTACATTGGTAACGAAAACCACTTTTGTACATATTTTGTTTTTTACACTTGACCTGACATTTTAGCAGCTTGGGACACAAAATAAACTGTAATACTGAAACGCTTACTTACATTACTATGTTTTTATCGAATAGTTCCAGCTGGTTTGAAAACAAAGCGGCTTTGAAGCGATTTTCAAGTCTACGTGTTTATTTCGGTGGCTTGAAAGTCGATTAAAAACAAAGGTCAAGCACATTTCGGACCATCGTCGTACTCATGCATCAAATTTCTTAGTAGACATCAAATAAAAAACAAGTTTTAATTTGTCCCGTTTTGTGTCCTGTTGTTGGTGTGAGCGTGTTTTAAAGTTTTTTCACCTGTTTTTCCACTCATATTTTGTATAAAAATGTCAAAATCATATATGAAATTGACACTGATGTCGTTCGAGGAAGCATTCCTCTGGAGTTAGGCAGTTATTAAGCCTGCTTGAATCGTTTATATCGTGTTTCTTATCGGCTTCAGTGAAGTCAACCCTACCTATTTTTAGGCTTGCATTAAACGATTCAAGTCATTTTCAAGCGCGTTTATATCGCTTTTTTCAAGCCACTTTTAAAAGCCGCTTTAACTCAAGCTAGCTTCAACTATTCGATATAAACGTAGTGTATGAAACGATTTGGTGGGTTAAATCGCAAACCAACGTGTATTAAAGGACAATTTTCTAAACGTTGTAATTTTTACTAACCAAATGAAAAAAGTCTTAAAAAGCTTCTTGTTACAAGCCCTGTAAACGAAATTCCTTTTTCCATTACCAGTCAACCAGGGTTTCGATTTAAACCAATGGGACAGTTGCAATAAAATTTAGCAATTAGAAATCAGTGGATTTTAGATTGCTTTGACAAAAAAATATTGTTTTGATTCTTCAATTTAAAAGGAAAATGTAAAAATATATATTATTCTGCTCTTTGAGATTAATATTAAAGAAATAACTTTATTTTATTGTAAGGTAAGCCCTCTTCAAATACTGTTCGAGTTTTTTTATAATAAAGAAAAATAACAATCTAATTTAAAATAAATAATTTAACGTAAAAACTATCAATTGTTAAAATATTTCCATTTTAAATAAAAATACTATAAAAGAAAAATATTAATTTACTGTTTTTAGACAATCACCGAGCAAGGCTAAATTAAAATGTAAATACCTATTTTTGTAGAATTTATACAAAATAGGTGCTTTTAACGTTTAATGTAGATGTATACTAAGTGACATAGAAATCCGAACACCCAGTTTAAATGGTTTTATTTTAATGAGGTTTAGTGAATTTATTTATCTTACTGTAAATAACAATTGATAAAATTTTCAGCCTTATCAGTTCGACACTCCGGTTTTTATACTGTTTTTTTTTTAATTCACTAACGATCTAAAAATGAATATTGCAGCCGCGGTAAAGATCCAAATTTGCGGATTTCGGTTGTTGACATTCTTTACGATTGGTTACGATGCCTAGAGTTTGATAGGGGCCGTATAGTGGGACTTCGGGAAGCTGGACTTTCTTCTCGGGAAATTGCAGTTAGAGTGCAAAGAAGTGTAGACACTGTGGTTAGGTGTTGTCAGGCAGAGCAAGGGGCACTGGACGCCGCCGTAGAACAACAGACCGTGAAGATCGCCGCCTAAGATTATTGGCCTTAAGGGACCGTTTCTCCACTACCAGGTCCATTGCAAATGAATGATTTGCAGAACACGGAAGACCTATTGAATGCGAAGTGTTTACCGACGAATGAGAAGTTTTTGCCTGTTTTCATACTGGCGACACTGGGTCCTCCCTTTAATTCGAGAACACCGACGTAATCGCCTTGAGTGGTGCAGACAACGGTCACTTTGGGATCAGGAATGGAACAGTATTGTCTTTAGTAACGAGTCTCGATTTTGTTTAGGCATGCACGATGGTCGAGCCAGGGTTAGAAGGCGACGTGGTGAAAGGAGGAATCCACAGTTTTTTGTTGAAAGACATGTTCATCACACTGTTGGAGTTATGGTTTGGGATGCTATATGGCTCCAGGTCAAAGGTAAAAGGGCTTTAAACCAATGCAATCATTTTGAAATTTTTATCATTTACTTATTATGCTTTATTAAGTACTTATACAACATTTTATTAAAATAAAACCATTTAAACTGGGTGTTCGGATTTCTATGTCACTTAGTATATTTGAAGCAAAAATCAAATAAATATGTTTGCTAGAAAACATGGATATTTATTATTCGATTAAATAATACTTAACTTTGCTTAATTCTACTAAAAACTTTTTTTTTTTTTTTAAACATTAAAAAGCAATTTTTTCTATTTAGTATTAATATTTAAAAATGTTTCACAAGAAACCAATTGCGGATACAATTCAGTGTATTTTTTTTAGTTTAAAATAAATTTTTTTATTTGATACAATTGACAATACAAACAAAAACAAAAAATACTGATTTTTTAGGTTTTAAATCATATTTCTTGCTAACCGTATTCGTCGGAGTGGTTCAAACTGTATTTAAAAATGACAATATAATATAGGAATCATAAAAATTTAAAGGGATATTATATTTTGTTAGCTGCTTACAGCAGCTGTAAGCACTTTCATATTTTTGACAAATCAATGACGCCAGTCTTACAGCAGCTCACAGCGGTTGTTAGCGGTCTCGAGAAATGTCTAACCACTGTCTAACAGGATGAAAAACAAAGAGGGAGAAATATAGCCGAATTTGAGGTTAAAAGTCAAACAAAATTGACTAAATGCATATTAATAACAATAACAATAGTATGTGTGGGAAACCATGTGAAGGATTTTTCTTTTAAAACTTAAGTTACCATTTTTTGGTCTATACTATTATTTATTTAATGTCATTTGTTATTAGCGGTAAGCGCTTTTATTTTTCAATTCACATTATAATGACGTCAGCTATTAGACAAGCTTGTTAGCAGCTGTAAGACAGAAGAATAAAAAAATATCCCTTAAGTTTTCAAACCGTTGCGTCACATGACAATAAGCTTTTAGGTTATGATTATAATTTTTATGTTTAGGGTTTATATTTACTTTAGTTTACATCAAATATAATTTGTTTTTACTTGCTATCTACAACAATGTATAAAGTTTTAAAAAATGATAGAAACAAAGTTTTTAATGATAACGATGCGTAATCTCTCCCGACAAATATAACTGTAATGTTTTTAAACCCTTGTTCGGCATGTATTCAAAAACCTTTATATACGTTACATATTAGACGTCACCGTTTAGCAAAAAAATGTAATGTTTTATAAATGTTTTAAACCGTATTAACAACCAAAATTGGCTTTAAATGGTATCACCAGTAAATTTTATCTTATTTTAATAATAAATGACATTCCTAATACAATGACATCTTACATATCTAGACTGCTGCTATTAAATTATTGTAAGTTTTACGTTTTAATCGAGTACCATATAGACTGTAATTTAAATACGGATTTTTCAAAAAAGTATTTAAATAAATAATTTCAATTCATCTAATAAACTAAAGAATAATATCGGTTTATGTCAACATCATTAATTTATTAAGTGGTTAGTAGAAAACGTTTTTTCAGAATACAAATTTGTTGGAAATAATTGGCACTTTCTCTTTTGGTATATACTAACGAGCCACCCTCGTGTCATTTGAAAAAATAAATTATGACCATAATTGGGATTTTAAACTCTTATCCCGTCTAAAGAAGTCGTAAAAAGGTTAGAGTCAAAAAGTAACAAATCAAGTGTCATTGTATGGGGAGCGCCATTTTCTATTTAATTAGGTAAAATATATTGCGTATAACACTTGAAATAAAAACTCCAGTTTGTTTCCGAGGTAATAGAAAATAACTAAATACATAACAAAATGCAAATGTATATGTTATAGGTACTTATTTACAAAATTTTATTATTATATTTTAAAATAATATACAGGGTCATCCAAATTAAGTGTCTATCATTTGTAACTTCGTTATTACTTAAAATATGAAACAGTTTAAATAAGCAAACTAGTAGCTTTTTTAAACTCTTTAGGACAAAAGATTAGAAAACACAATTGACAATCGGGTTGCTGAGTTACACAGCGAAATACCCCTGTTATAATTGGAACACTCTATATATTTTATCACCATTAGAAAGTTCTTTAAAAATCCTTTAAAAAAGTCCGTATGTAATATATTCAATTTTTCATAGTTTCGGAAATATGGCCATCCTCAGGAAATTAATAGTAAACTAGATTTTTATATAAAACACCCTGTATATGGTATTATTCTTAAAAGATATTTAAAAGAGCTTTAAGAAAATACCACATTTGATGTGCCTATATTTTTAGTTTTGGAAATATAGCCATCTAAATCTAAAAGATAGTAGATATTTTTCCCGTTTTATTTCTGACACTAAAACTTATTGGTTGGTAATTTTTAGATTTGAATGGCCATATTTCCAAAACTATTAGAGATAGAGATATCAAATATAGTATTTTCTTAAAGCTCTTTTAAATATCTATTTATCGGTAATGTAATATACCGGGTGTTTTATTTAAAAAATGCCAGGGTACTATAAAATTTCTAAAGATGGCTATATTTCCGAAACCATGAAAATTGGATATATCACATTCGGACTTTTTCTCAAGGATTTTAAAAGATCTTTCTAATGGTGATAAAATATACAGGGTGTTCCATTTAAAAAAGGGTATTTTTCTGTATAACTCAGAAACCCTATTGTCAATTGTTTTTCTAATATTCAGTCTTAAGAGCGTGAAAAATGCTACTAGTTTGCTAATTTAAAGTATTTCGTATTTCAAATAATAACGAAGTTACCAATGACGGAAACTTAATTTGGATGACCCTGTATATTATATTTATATATTTTTAATGAAACTTGAAACACAACAATAACACACAACAAATTTACAACAGATGCTATTGGAGGAAAGAACACTTTGATAAAGAAAATTTTAATTTTGAAGTTTTTAAAAAGAATTCAAGTTTTTGGTATAGCATAAGCTTAAATTTTCAAAAAAATATGTTTGCTTCATAAATATTTTATTTTACTTTTTATATGCAAACAATAATAAAGTTACTAAAAGGTAGCTATGTAGTACAAAAACTTTTTAATTCTATTTAAATAGGTAATAAGTATATAAAAAATATTAAATAATATTATTTTTTATTTGCCAAAATAAAATCTTCGATTTTTAATCTTTTAATCATTTTTAACGCTTCTGTTCAAAAACTGTTTTTTTCGTTTCTTTATATCAAACGTACAATCAGCCATTTTTACCTTTGAAGTATAGTGGAAATGCTAATTGATCTATTGCCAATTTTTTTTTTTTTTTCTTATTTTTTGTCCAAAAATATATTCTATGTGGCAGCTCCATATTAAACTTTAAAATTACAATGCCAATTTCAACCTTCATTGGTTTGACTTGAAAAGGTGGTGCTCGTTTTTAAATAAACGTTTTAGACGACTACATCTTGCCTAATATTCAGTGTACCTACGCACAGACAATATTTAGTCATTAAAAAGCTGCAACTTAAAACTCCATACTTTTTTTTATATTTAGTATTTTCGGAATTATTTAGAAAAAAGAATAAAAATATAAAATTCTGAAAAATCATTTTTCACTGTAAGCTCAAATTTTCCTGAAATTAGGCAAACTTTTTAAAGGTATTACCAAAAGGACAAAGGTCAATTTTAATTCAGGTTTTAATGGCGTCCTGACAACCCTCAGCAGCATTTTTGATTCCATCTAAAGAAGAACTGTTTGCCTTATTATTGATCCCTCGCTTACCGAAAGACATTACTTATCCATCGTCGGGCAGCAGGGACTTATCGCTTTTTTATAGACACTTCCTTGCTTTCTGCTTATTAGAGCAGGAAGCAAAGAATCATTGTTTAGTATAACAAATCTAATTGCACCTCCCAAACTCATAGTGCCGCACGTATGCATCCTTGTACTGTCCAACTGAACAGGCCCCAAACGTCCCACTTTAAATATTCTTTAGTTTGTAGAATGTTAAACCTGAGGCCGCTGAGGTCATCCCTTTTCTTCCAAATCTTCAAATATTTAAGATTTTTCTAACAAACTCCCTCTTACCTCGTTTAAGACACCCACGGTATGTTAGTATTTGGTTGCCTTTGTGGATTGTCCAAAAATGTAACAGTTGCGGCCTAGGCACCTAACTCAGCATTGTTTTTATTATTTTTTCGCAAAAAACTATTTTAAAACGAAACATATTACATGTTTTTTACAACACAACAACCCCTTCCAGGTCTTTTTACATACATATCTTTAATAAATATCCAGCTGTTTAAAAAGTATTTGAAGAAAAAAAGTAATTTAATACCTTTTAAAACTTAATAAAAGTCAGAATTTAGTGGCAGCAGGTAGAAATTGAAAAAGATTACGTTATGCAAACATATGGTACAAAACAGCTTGAAATGAAAATGTAAGGAAAAACGAAATCTCATTATGCAGAACGTCTAAAAACATTTTAAAACGTTTTTACAATTTTTAAATTTACAAGTCACTTACAAAAAAGCAAATAAAATATAAGGACAATCAAAAGTTTAACAAGTTAACTAGATGTTATTTTCTAATTTCTATTTTAAGCAGGATCTTTTTAATGGTAATATAATATATAGGGTGCTTCATTAGAAAATATATACTTTTTTATACCCTGTATATTATCACAAATATTACTATTAATAAGATATTTAAAAGAGCTTTAAGATGGTTAATAAGATATTTTAAGGAGCTTTAACATGGTGTACCACAAGATCCACCTTTCTATTTAATTTTTTTTCCAAGATTCCGCCATCCTAAAATTTTTATCTGTCAATTTAACTCTTAAATATAGTATTTTTGCAGTTTAACTTTTTAAATTGATCCGTTCAAAAAATAAAAGGGGGAAGGAACATTAAAAAATGCACTGGGTATCAAATGTTTTTCTTCCTTATTTAATGCAGCCCCTTTAACTGATAATAAAAAAATATGTTGGTGTTTCATTAAAAAAACAACTTTGTGTTATAACTTTAAAATAAAAATCGAAATTGATAAATCAGATTTGTTTTATCTCACTCTCAACGAAAAAGTAAATACGATTATCATTAATTCTAATTGTCATTCATAACCTGATAATCCGATTATTGAAATAATGCGATTAGGCCCATAACTACAGATATTTACCCAGAGACTCTAACCACCATCCTTGCCAAAAGTTCGGTATTATCAAAACGCTTACAGAACGGGCAAAAAGAATTTGCGAACCTGGTGTCATGAACTCGAAATTAACACACTTAAAAACGCGCTTATGGCCAATGGATACTCATAGTAAGAAATACACAAGGATAATACCAAAACCAAGGAGCAAAGTCCACCAACGGCAAGAGCCTTCTTACCATACATTCCGAGGGTAACCGACAAAATAGGTCGCCTACTAGAAAAGGTCAATATTAAAACTATATACGAACCTACAAGAAAAGATAAAAGAGTGTTTAAGATCGCCCAAGGACAAAAGGGACCCCCTAGCGCGCTCAGGAGTTTACCGGATACCGTGTACATGCGGCAATGTGTATCTTGGAACGACCAAAAAATCGATCAACACAAGAATTAAAGAACATAAAGCTTACTGCCGCCTGGGACAGACTGACATATCAGCTGTAGCGGAGCACACTTTCTCAGGAACGAAGCACACTTTTTCAGGAACGGCGCACCACATTAAATTTGAAAATACCCAGGTTCTTGCTAATACGTCCTCCTACCATGCCAGACTGTACAGGGAAGCCATAGAGATACACAAACATACCAACAACTTCAACAAAACAGAAGAATCATACCAATTCTCAAAACCACAAAAATAGCACCACGGCAGGAAGAACAACTGCGCAACGACCAACCGAAACAGGCCCCGCCCACCCAACTGCAAAACACGAAATTTATTTTTAACGTTATTATTTTGACTTTTCCTCCAAAAATGTAGAAGCAGTCAGTAATAAATAAATGTGTAAGGAAGCCGTATAAAATGTTTTTTTTTTACTAACAAAAATTACTTTTTTGCACGCATTTTAGTTCTAAAAGTGTTACTTTTTCACACTAATTACCGCACTAGTGCGAAAAAGTACTGTTTTGCATTACTTTTCCGCACTAGTGTACATTTACCATCATTAATAATAAGTACAAGTAGGGTAATGGATAATATTGTGTGAAAATAAAAAAATAAGAATGAAATTTTGTTTTTATGTGTTCCTTACGCGCGTAGAAATAATAGATTTCTCAACACGTGCTGAAAGTTGTATTTTTTGCACTTGATTGCTTAACCGAAGTCCGCTACGCGTCGTTTGGTCAACTGCAGTCGCGTGCAAAAAGTGGCACTTTCACCACTCGAAATATACTATTTCCGCCTACTATTTGCAAAAATATGAATTATAGATATCTTACATTTAGATACACAGAGCCTAAATGCCATTTGCGGATTTTTACGATCTCGCGCAGTATACACACTCGAGGCCCACCGGAAGGTTCTTGGTACGTGCGCATTAAAAAGTCATGTCCAGTACCGGACTTAAATCTTTTTAAGTCATTAAATAATTTAAAAATGTTAAAATCTCAGTATCTTAATGTTAAAAAAATATTCGTTACATAATTATATAATAATTTATATTATTTTACATTTTTTAAGAATATAAATTGGGTAGTAATATGAAAAAAAATATCATGGACCCGATACGTCAACAGTGAATAAGGACAAAGATTTGCTAAATTATCTTTAAAGAAAAGGTAAACGGATTACCTGGGTCACGTTGACAAAAATAATAATTTAATATCGTTAGTTTATTATTACTTAATAAACTAAAAAAATAATATGACCCAGATTCTGTGATGTATTTTGGACTACCAAACATGAGCGCATGATCAGGAAAGTCACAATTTTATTCTGATCTTAAAGAAAAAATGATGGTGGCTCAGAAATGCAAAATACGTTTTTTATTTATGTTCTGAACTTAAATTAAGGGTAAATTTTGCTTTAGCATCCACCAATATCTAGTACTTTGCAAAAAGCGTTAAAAAATTCTGATTTTATATTCCGATATTTTAAGGTTAGAATTAGCACACATTACATATCTGGGTGCAATACTTTTGTTTTAATTTGTAGAATGGTGTAAGTCGAAGCAAGATAAAGGAGACAACAAGGAATCGGCCAAAGAACAACGCCTTTCTTATACATCCCATGTTTTAATTTGCCGCCCCTTGAAGGTATCACCCGTGGCAGACACCACCGTTTGCCCCCACTCCTCTCAGATCCGGGACTGCTTTTAATACTTTTTTCTTAAATACGGCAACAATTGGCATATTGCATATTAGACGTTTTTGATGTAATTGTATTTTTAAAATTTATTTAAATACGTTACTGACTCAACGTCCGTCAAACGAAAAAGCGGCGTTAAATTCACATAATTCTGCCCGATACTTTGTTTGGCGCCAGGCGCGTTTTCCTTCGATTTGCTTGCGCACAAACTCATTTTCTCGCCCATGAATTATTAAAACTTTTGTTTCGCGCAGGTAACAACCATTGGCTATCCTTTGAGATCAGTGATAATAATACTAATATTTTCTTTTAAAAAAGGTTTGACAATAAATTCTGTGTTATAAAAAAAAATATCCACTTAATTTCTTTTTTTTTAACTTATTATTATTAAAAATTACGATTCAATTCCAAACATTCTTTTTTATTTCAAAATCCATTGTTTTTTTTAAACACTGAATTTTGTGAAAATTTAAGGGCGACATCCATCCCCTAAATCCATTTAACAACTAAAGTAATTTTATTAATCGAAAATTCTATTAGCCTCTCATAATTTTTTCTTAAAATATTAAAAAAACAATTGTAAGGATGGATTTCAAGGATGAAAAATCGGCGGGGGCACCTGTGATAGTATAATTATTTTAATTTATAAATTTTCTTATAACCTAACTAATGGGTTACAAGAATTATAGTAATTAACATATATTTTCTGATACATATCAAAATAGCGCATTTAATTCAACCAAACGCCCGCATCAATTTACTGTAAACTACTACCACACTTTTCGTGATTCCATCTCATTTTTTTTTAATTTTTCGCCCTTCCGCTCTTCATCAGCAGATTTTACAGCCCACTTTGTAAATGGGATTGGGCATATTTAAGATAATATATATATATTTTTAAATTCCGCACCTTGAAGGTGCATTTTTGAACATATGTTTTTGTAAACTTTTTTATGTTTAAATTATTCGAACTTAGTTAATACCACGCTGTATATTAGTGGTAATAATATTTTATTAGCAAACACAATAGATATTATTTTTTATTTCATAAAAAGCAGTTTCCACTTCCGTTAAAAGAAAATAAAGTAAAATCGTTTTAATACTTAAATTTTTACTTCCGTGCAGATTCCAGAAAATGAAAATCTTTTCTTTTGTTTCACAAGACCAACAGAAAGGAATTTACAGTCTTAGTTGTTTTTACCGGATTAGTTTCCCCAGAGTTTGTGTCATGCTGAGAGTTCTTCTTATAGTTTTGTTGCTTTTTAAAGCGGTTGCTTGTGGAGATACTGTTAACCATGCTCAAACATATGAAAAGAATGCAAAAAAGAAGGTTAAATTTTGTCTTATGCAGTACATACATAGTTAAAAAATGCGTCATTTTTTTATATACAGTAAAGGTATTATACAGACTGTACACGGATGGAGTTTACAAGAGGACAAACAGAAAAAAATTTAAATTTTTCAAAAAAAAAGTCATTTCTTAAAAAAATTTTTGCTTGTAAAAAAAAGAAATAGGATTTACAAAGAAAAAATGTTGATTTTGTATACAAGGTTTGCAAAAACTTAAAAACATATTTTTTTCAAGAGTAAACTATCTTTACTTTTAACTTTTAAGCAAAATACCATTCTGAAAAGGTATTAAGAATTGCATTTTAAATGACTTCATTAATGTTACAAGGATATCAAAGAGTTTTAAAAATTAATTTAAAAATTATTTATTATAAATTTTTATAGTAAAATGACCTAAATAACTTGTATAGTTTGCTTTTCAAACACCTGCATCTTCCAAATTTTTACATAACAACAATGGTATTATTATTTCTATTGATTACAAAGTTTATTCTAAACATTTTTAACCCCTTTTGCTTAAAAATAAAATATAATGGTAGTTTACTTTTAGAAAAAAAAAGCATGTTTTTCAAGTTTTTGCGAACCCTGTATACAAAATAACCATTTTCCCTTTGTGAATCATATTTTTTTACCAGCACAAGTTTTTTAAGAGGTTTACCTTTTTTGTAAACCCAGTCCGTGGATAGTCTGTATGTTCGTGAAATTGTATTACTCCCTTTTACTTTCCGTGTAGTGTACCTTTAAATATCGTGCGTATCGTTAAATAAAATGTATGTTTATTAACACATTATATAGAGTTTAGAAATTAACTATTTAATTTTATTGTAGCCATTATCATACTTTGCTAGCTTTATAGGTTAAAAAAAATACACTAAAACGTTAAAAAAATTGTAAGTATTTAAAAATTCGGCTACCTTTTTGTAAATAACTATATATCAGCAAATAATTGTAACTATATTTCGCTAAAAATTAGGTTGTGTACCAAGAAATGGTAGAGAAACAAAAGAAAACAATTAACGTGAAAAAATAATTGCCTATGAATGATTAGTTTTATAATAAACAAATGAAAATTTATCCAACTTCTCGTTGACGTAGAGAAATTTTGTTTATATAAAAAACTTCGTTAATCTAATGATCTAAATGATCTCACACATTTTTTTTTATTATAATATAGCTTTTTAAAAAACAATTTATCACTTTTAAAATACCTGCTAAAACTAAAGGTTCTAACTTTTTTAAATGTAAAAAACTATAAAAATATTCGCCTACTTTAAAGATAACTTAATAAAAGCAAATATTAGTAATTAATATTTTACAAAAAAAAATATACAGGGTGTCCAAGAATATGTGGGCTATCTCCGGGTTCATATAAAACACGTAAAAATATTGTGTTTCTATAATTTTTTTCTTAAGCCCCGTTTTGCAGAGATACGTGCCCTTAAAGGACGCCGCTAAAAATTGATTTTTCTTGAATAACTTTTATGGTACTTGGTTTAATGAAATAATTTTTTAATATGATAAATACAAGTAGGGGGAGTCTTTAAAATGGTATCCTTGTAAAATATTTGCCTTTATAACCCTTACACAATGGTGTTAATTATTTATACACCCTGTATGATAAAGAAATAAAATAAATATTTTTGGATAGCCTAAATCTTTGGCTTAAAAAGGTACTTTTGTAAGATGTTCATAAATTAAAGCGTTTTTGACAAAAACAAGTTTTTGTTTAGTAGAGACATCTAAAAAAATAGGCTATTCTGTTGCGAATGGTACTAAAACAAATAAAAAAGGGGGTAAATAAAAACTGTCTTGAACCAATATTTTTTTTTATTTTGGTTAATATTATTTAAAAACGGACATGTTTCAACTATATGAATAGTCGTCTTCAGCGTTACATAAAGCTTATTCTTAATTGGTTGCTTAATTACCTTCTTAGGCAAAAATTGTTACATAGATTTTTACTGACATTCTCTCTTCTAACTGTGATGCATTTCTATAGTGTACTTTTTAAAAATTGTTTGTTAAAATACTTAAAACTATTTAGTTCTGGTTAGTACTCTAAAAACTAACCAATCAAATCTAAATCCCATTAGGGATGTTTTAACACTAATTAGTTTAAGGCGGTTTTTTAATTTATTTCTGTACTTTACTTAGAAAATTAAATTTATTCTATTTGCAGTAGAAGTGTCGATGTTGTTTGTGCTATTCCTTTCGTTATATAAAAAGATTTTTTTATTTTCACGAAACTAAAAAATAATGTTGGAGCATTGTAGAGGGTTCCATAATCTTCGATAATTAAAGCTAGAGAATGCATAACATAAGAGAAAGCCTATGTCGAACCGACAAACAAAATTATAAAATACGACCCTATTTAATTAAAATTTGTTTTATCGCAAAAAAAATCTTTTCATATAGGGGTTTAAAATATTTAACCATGATATTTTTATTTCTTTATTATACGGGGTGTAAAAATATTTTGTACTATTGTGTAACACTCAGCCGCGCTTGTCGTTACTCCAGTTGTATCGGCAGCGTCGATCACCGGAGTTAATCAGCATGGAGCGCGGCCATAACTTGGATGGGTGTTCTGTTCGGACGGACCGAGCAGCAACCATTCAAGTAATAAAATTAATAGTGTGTGAATGGAAAGGAGTAGGGGTAAAGGTACAATAAGTCTTTGGGCTGCAGTGCATCACCTAGGGAGCCGGTCGCCGGACCTGGGTGGGATGACCCCGAAAGGGCGAAAAAAAGGGTAAGTCTGCCCCTGGTGAACTGAGGTAGGCAAATGTTTTACAAGGATACCATTTTAAGAAATCTTGACTGCTATTTATCATATTATTTTTTTTTAATTTACCAAGTAATATAAAAGTTAATCAAGAAAAAACAATTTTCAGTGGCGTCCTTTAAGGGCACATATCTCTGTAAAAGGGCTTTGGGAAAATATTTTATATGAACTTATAACATTATTTTTATGTTTTCTATATGAATCCAAAAGAATGCCCACATATTTTGGAACCATCTGTATATTTCTTTAAATTTTTACTTTACAGTCTGAACATTGACTAAAAATTGAATTTCAAACCCTTATTTTTAATAACTTCGTTTGATATTATGTCAACTAACTGGGTTAACCAAAGCGCAAAAATAGTTTTTAAATTATTTTAAAAATAAACATTTTTATGTGTTTAACAACATGCGGTTACTCTATTTTTATGATTCTGATCTATTTTTTTAAAGGTGTAAATAAATTACATATATAATTAACTTTAATTACATTAGGGCGTACTAAAAAATGAATTATAACTTTTATTTTTTATCTAATCGTTAAGGCATGAACATTCTACTACATTGTAAAAAAAAATTACCCATAATTCCTACAAAGTAATTTTTTAATATTAGTAATTTAGTTGCAAAAATATTGCATTATTATTATTTTTTTAATTCTAAGAAAGTCTAAGGAAGGTAATTTAAAAATGTTTTAAAAAGTAATAATATTAATAATAGTAATAATAATGGGAAGACCACGACTTGGTATATACAGGCTGTTAGAAATTCGAGCAACACCATTCTGGATCTGGAAAACGGTAAGAGATACAGGGTTGGTTAAATTAGTAGTATTGGGGCAAAGTTGCGCATTTTTATGTTTAACAATATTCCGTTTTAAAAATTTAAAAATTTGCAGCCGTTTCGAAATTATCCGGCAAACACCAAAATTTTGCGAAATAGTTTTTATTTTTCTCGGTTAATTTGAAGAGATATTTTAAAACTAACGACACATTAACATTGCCACTTTTTTGTCACTAAATTTAAGATCCGACGTTCCGTCTTTGAGCCACCATTATCAACTTTGTTTTTTAAAAGGGCGGAATATTTGGTTTTAAACTTAATACACATATTTTAATTCTAAATACAACGATATATTACACTTTACATTTATGCGACGTTTCGAATCAAAAACCACCATCCACTATTTTTTCATTAAAATATATGTTTTTATTCCAAACGATTTTGGAAATTTCTATTTTAAGGTAAGTATGAGATTTTGGGAAAAATATTTTTGTAATGGCATAAATGTAAAGTGTAATATATCGTTGTATTTAGAAATAAAATACGACTGTTTTAAGTTTAAAATCAAATATTCCGCCCATTTAAAAAAAACAAAGTTGATGATGGTGACTCAAAGATGAAACGTCGGATCTTAAATTTAGTACCGCCATTTTATGGAACAGAAAAAGTGGCAATGTTAATGTGTCGTTAGTTCTGGTTAACTTTTAAAATACCTTTTTAATAAACCGATAAAAAAATAGGAACTGTTTCGCAAAATTTCGGTTTTTGTCGGATAATTCCGGAACACTGCAAATTTTTAAATATTTAAAACGGAATATTGTTAAGCATAAAAAGCCCTACTTTGCCCCGATTTAACCATCCCTGTATCTCTTACCGTTTCCTAAATCCTAATGGTGTTTTTGAATTTATAACAGCCTGTATATTTTATTACAGTTTAATATACTTTTCAAAATAAGGCAGGCACACATCTTACGTTTTTTGCCATATCTTATAAACATTTATTAAAAATCTTGGTAGTATAGTTTGCAATAAAAACTTGGTTTTATTAAAAACTAAATTTTACATTACAGATTAAAAATAAAAAGTTTCCCATTTGTTGCACACTTAGTAAACCACACTGTATATTACTAAAATTGCAGTTTTATTATAATAAAAGAAGGTTAAGTTTATTGTAATAATTTATAGTGTTAAATTAATTGTTTTTTCAAATGTTGTCCCGTCTTGTGATGTTTTTTTTACCCTTTACCCTGTTTGGTCTATACCTTTGAAATAAAATCTTTACGGGACAAACTTAGGATAAGGATTGCACAAAGCGATGACAAATTGTGTTAGTTATATCAAATTTTCGTGCTCTTTTATTTGGGGATAACAGTCCTTTGTACATTTGTAATATTTTTTGTCGAGGCTTTAAAGTGTCTTTTTGTGATACGGTATTTTCTGTTATTCCAAAATACCTTTTGGGTCAAAGAAGTAACTACATTTCCTTGCTAACCCATTAAATGAAGTTATTTCGTACAGGATATTCTATTTTTAATGATTTTACTAGTTATTTTAAAAACTATAACTAAAAATACAACTTACAAAAATACAAGTGTACTACCACTTTATTATCGGCAAAGCCTGGTTTTTATTTTTTTATATAAAAATGCGATTTATTTTACAAAGCTGTGTAAAAACAATTAGTTAGTTATCCTTTTCAATATAAATATGCCTGAATAAAGATTGTAGACAATACTTTATCATTAATATTAAAAGTAGAGTTTCAGACTTCATTGTCTTTATTTTATTTATATACACAACGTTTTGGACAGTACTATGTTTGTCCGTTTTCAAGTGTAAACTCATCTAATTTCTAAGACTACTGAGTTTATATACAGTCGGGAAGACCATTCACCCGCGATGGATTTGGGTGCTGTTAAGCGTGGGGTTGTTTACTTAGGACGCCAGCGCTGTTGCGCTTTAACAGTGGTTTCTAAATGTTTAACTTTACCTTCTTGATTTGCTAAGAGCTTATAACGTTGTATAAATAAACAAAATAAAGACAATGAAAGTCCGAAAGTCAACTTTTAATACTTAGCAATAAGCAATAGGTTTCCATGTTTATGAGTATAGGTTTATATTCACCCTGATGATGGATAACGATGAATAAAAGCCTCTTATAATTCAGATTGCACAATGTAATGTACTATGTACACGTTGTTAGTTTTTTTAATAAAAATCTGGGTCATGTATTTTTGCGCTTTAAATTTTTTAATCAAATTTTGGATGCTACTAATAAATAAAAATGTTTTATTTTTTAATGAAATGAAATGTATTTATGACCATAAAACTGAATAACAGTATCGGTGTCGTCAAATAAATATATGTTATATAAAAAATTAATACAGTAATAAAATGTAGTAATAAAATATTTTTCACAAACAGAACAAAAGACGATTACATGGTTTGAGAATTAATAAAATAAGTGAAAGAAAAAATAAAAATTAGATTAAAAACCTTTTAAAATAAAACCCTATAGGGTATCACACACTACCTATCTACATTACTAATAGTTAGGGATCCTTGGACTATTTTTCCAAGTCATTACTAACAAGATAATTTTTCTGGAGTAGCTTCGTTTTGACGAGACGCCAAACTTTTTTCCTTACAACAATTTGTGTTGGTGGTACATTACAGGGGTAGCAGAAATTAAGTGTGTTGATTTAATAGTTATTAAAAATATATTACCAACAGAAACTTTTTGTGTTAATATTTCAGGTAATTATCTAAATTAACCGAAAAAAATTGTTCTTCAAAATGTAAGGTTTTTCCCACCCCCAACATGTATGGTAACGATGTCCTGAGAAATAACTACTTACCAGCTAATATTTTTTTCTGTTTATTAAATAATATTTATATAATTTAAATTGCGTGGTATGTCATCCTGGTTTTTAATATTAAGAGTACTTTCCTCTTAAGCAAAATTTCTAATTTTTGGACATACATCGTATACCACTGCAAAAAATATTATAGATGATTGCATTTGCATTTCAAAATTAATATTAAAAAGTTTTCACAACACATAAACAAAGCATAACAAGTGCTAAACTAAAAACGGTTTGTCAACTACACCAAGTTAAAAAAATGGATCTGTATGTTCATTTTTTAAATAATATTTTATATCGTGTACTAAAATAATAAAATATTTATTAATATATTGTGTTAAGCAGAGCTATGTGATGTGACAGCTGGTTAGTTTATTTAGGGTGTTTGTTTACTAGAAAACAAAACCTTAAATGATAATTTCTTATGCGATTTTACAAAAAGTCTGATTAAAATACAGGACTTTAAAAAGTCACTCTCAGCTGGCAACACGGCAAAAATTATTGGAAAAAGGATACGCTACTTACTTGTTTTGTAGTTTTAATATTTTTCTAATAATTAATAAATATCTTGTCATTTTGCTTATTTACATCAATGTCACAATGTCGTCTCAATACTTTTTAGAATAAGATAAATAGGTATGCTTTAATTGTTTCTTCGAAAAGAGAGCTAATTACAAAAGAAAATACAAGACATTTATTAGTTGACTTTAGATTTGTTGAATTTTAAAAATTACTGCAAAAAGTAAGTAGTATTTGTTCCCACTGAAATGCCACTGGACACAAATAATTTGAATATAGAAACTAAATATGGGTTAATTTTTTTTACTTAAAGAACTGTACCAAATTTTAACCAAATGGGTTTAAAAACCTTAACTACAGGTTAATTTCGACGACGGTTTTTAAATGAATTTGGTTTAGCACACGCGTACCCACTGTGTAAACTTATTATCAAAAAAGAATAAGCAATTGTTATTTGACTACTTATAATTATTACTGCAAATCCTAAGTCACCTTCTTATCTACAGTATGTTTAAAAATGAAGTTTACAAAAGGATAAATAAACCAAAAATTTAAACATTTAAGAAATGTAAAATTTCAGATATTTAATCCTTATTTAATTTTAAAACCTTTATAAACGGTTTTGTTTAGCTTGACCTGTTTATTTATTTATATCTTTGTTATTTATATGGGTCAAATTTAGTATTTGAAATTTTACCTCCTACGATAGAAGAACGTGAACGCCCAACGATTTTAAATTCGTCAGATTGATGAGAAGATTGGTACCGTGTGGTAGCTAGGGCTTACCAAAATATTTTTTTATTACATAAAAATTATAAAAATAAAATTATTTAACAAAAAAATAATAATTTATTTATTTGACATTTTGCTGAATTATTATAAACAAACGCAGTTTTTTTAGTTCATGTTCACATTTTTGTAGTTTTTGAAGCCCCTGTACAAAACAAAACAAATTTCACAACGTAAATCCTGTTTTTTTTTTTAGGAAACAAAAGCAGTTGCTATATAGGCTTTCTTCAACATTTAAATTTTTGCTCTATTTGTCCTATTGTAAAGTCCATCCTTGGACATACTGTAGAATTAACTAGGTCAAAAAATGGTTTTTTTAATATATCGAAAATATTTTTATGGGTGACAAAGAGAAATATTGCACAGTGAAATAAAGCCAGGCACTAATATTATCGGCCTAATTTTGACATCTGAGCTTGCGCAGATGCATGGTGGACTCACTTAATAAGAATAGTGCCTGGCTTTATTTATTCTGGTTTTAGGTCGTGACCTATTTTGTTCTTATTTTAACATCAAAACTGTTCGTGTATCCGAACGGCAGTCGACCACAAAATCTAAACGTTTTTAGAAGCTAAAATACTTAAAGCCTTTTTTAAATGTATTTCTGTAATTGTGTAAAAAAAACCCTACAACACAAAACAATAAAGAAAGACCACTAAAACTTTTTCCCCTTTTTTAGGTTAATGGCAATAATAATAAACATAATTTGCCATATCTCTAAATTTTGGGTACAGGCACTATTTATATAAGGTCGGTATAAATAATACCCGAGCTTAATAAGGCGATAATTCTTTATCATTCAAAGGTCTATCTCCTTTAATTTAGATTTTTTTGTACCTTCATTTTTGCGTCAGAGCTGCCTACTATTAAGGTAAAAAAATATGTACACATATACCTTTAGTTTCTTTATTTATAAACCATTTTTTACTCATTAAAACAAATTGATACATAACATTATAGAAAATCATATATTTTATTATTCTTATTGCTTTAAATATCCAAAATTATATAATATAATATATTTAAGACCTACTTTCGGTTAATAGCTATTTGTTATCCAATAAACGTAGACTTACAGTACTGCCGTCCAAGGGAAAAATACCGTATGTTTATATTAAGTTATGTACACACCAATGAAGCAGACATGAACAAACTTCAGCGAGCAAACGTCTTTTTTAGTGTATACGGTGAAAACGGCAAACAAACATTTGTGTGCTCTTGTTCACACATGTTCGAGTAGATGTCGGTACATCAAAAGAAATTATGTTCGACTAGTTTTAGTGTAGACGGGATTTTTGTTCGTCGGAATGTTCGCTTAGTTTAAATAATAAGCGTCCACTAGCATTCTTTATCGTCATCTATAACTGATCGAACTAGTCGAACAAGAGTGAACAAATATTTGATTGCGCTATGTAGATAGAAAAGCGAACATCAAACAAAAAACACATACAAACAAGGTGAACAAGAACGAATATATGTTTTTGTTTGTGTTTTCGGTGTGTACATACCTTTATAGGCCTATTCACATACGGTGTTTTTCCATTGGACGGCAGTGTTTAGGAGTAAGTAAATTTACGTTTTCGTATAACAAATAGCCATTAACCGAGAATAGGTTTATGATGATATATTATAAAATTTATAAATTTTAGGAAATAAGATTAATAAAACTATGATTTTTGATAATATTATATATCAATTTGTTTTACTAAGTAAAAGAAATTGGTATGACAAAAACGAAAACAAGAATTACATTTTTTCTTTAACTTAAATTGAAAATAACTCTTAAAAGAACGCTTTTATGTAAAAATGTTGACCTTTTTTGAAGAGCATTAAATTTCCTTTAAGAATCTATATTGTTTTTTATATATATTTATTTTTTCGTTAGTTACAAAATTCCAAAACAAAAAAGGTTAGTCCTAAAAATATACATATATAAGTTTAAAGCTTGATTATTTGAAAATGTTTCGTTTGGCAAAATATTTCAATAGGAACATTTTGTAGGCAATTTAATTTTCTATTAGCACCTGTGCAAATAAATTTTATTACCTTAATAGTTGGGCAGCTTTAATGCAAAAATAAAAGAACAAATCAAAAATCTAAATTTAAGGACGTTCTTAAGGAGTACTGCGACTATTAAAGTCTCTAGATGCGTCGAAGTTAAAAATATATTTATTTTAAAAGTTTTTAAAGTTATGTATTAACTTTTAAATAATTTACAATAATGACTGTAATTAAAGAATGGCAAATTTGTTAAAAAAAATACGTGATATAATTAATAATAGTCCAGACGGAATACCTGATTGCAAAAAAATGCCTTCCGGCAAACTAATGATATAGTTTTGTTAAGTGCATACTAACTATGTGAGAAACAAACTTCCGGACCAAAATAATGTGTTAGGAAGTAAAGGGAGGGGAGGGGGTAGTTTTAAGGATATTTTTTTTGCAATTTCAAGCTAAGCAACAAGTCTTTTTAAAAAAGTTAAATGTAAAGGTTTTTGACATAAAAACAACCTTCAACTTATGTTATAACTATTTTTACCCTAACCTCAAAAATTTTCGAGAAGAAAGAAAAACGGTTTTTGTTTTTCTTTTTGTATATTTTACAAAAATAGCTAAAATAAACAAGTTTACATATTTAAACGCTATTTTAATTCAAAAACATTCTTTTTATAAGCATTTTTGATATTGTAATAAATAATAGTACTTTCCTCTTGAGCAAAACTTACATTTTTTAGATATCTCGTATACCAGTACCGCTTATATGTTTTTAGTTTTTGTTAAAAATTCTAAAAAAACTTCCGTCAGGATGGGACTTACCTGTTAAATATGCAAATTTTAAAAGCCTATGTCTCAAGATTTAGTTCCGCAAGGCATATGAAAAAAATCCTATGTATAGAGGACACTTATAAGAATGTGTATTCGAAGTTTAAAAAAATCCTAATAAAAAGTGTTTTTTTGGAACGTCCTTAGGGAGATAAACCTCTAAATATTAATATTAAGGGCTCAAAATTTTACGATATTTTTTTTGGCACCCTAAACAATGTGTTTGATATACATTTAAAAAATTAAATACCCGATTTTTTTGCCCCAGTCTACTATAAAAATGCCTATTGGTGCTTAGTAGGTGCGTGCCAAATTTAAGAAAAAATATCTTAAACAGTTTTAAAGTTATAATAGGAATACGATTTCTATCTGAAAACTTTAACACCCTGTTTCTTAAAAGCCAAGAAGTTTAGGACATTTGTTAATATGAACTTTTCTACCTAAAATAGGGTAAGTATTCATGTCCTGTATTTTAAGCCATTAATTAAATTTCACCCTGTATATGATTAAATTTAATTTACAAAGCCAATTACCGATATAAAATTTCTAATTTGATTTTACAAACAATTAAAATTCTAATGTGGTTAGTATATTCCACTTGGAAGGTCATCTGTCTTGACCAATTTAAAATGATATTTCAATCTCTGCTTTCACACTAACCCAATGGGTCATATTTTGTGTCACCGTTTGAAAATTTATCTGCCAAAAGTCTTGACATTTCTTAATTAGTTTATAATAGATCTGTTTGCCCTAATATTGGCAGCCCTTTTACACAAGCGTTTTTTTTTTAAATATAAAAAATACCAATTTTAATGCATCCGTTAACTATTCATTTGACGACGCCCTTAACTTCCCTCTTTGTTTATTCATTTGCACCTAAAATGTTTAGGCTACTCATGTTGTGCCATTACTTTGCGGCAGACAAATACAGTCCGTTAGTAATTCCACCTTAGGACTTTGGGTGCGATCTCAAGATCCGGGTGTTTTTCACAGGTGGTTCCCCCTATAACTTTTTTTATCTCCAAAGATTTAAAATTATTTGTTTTTCGAAATTTTACATAAATCTGGATTGGTTGATCCATTCCGTTATTTTCTATTACTTTTGGCTTAACAGGTGAGTGCTTTTTTAAACTTGGTCTTTTGTTTTTACGGCTTCTCCAGACTGAGTAAAAGTTTAAGAACTCCTATTTATGGTCATAACACCTTTTTTATGAAATGAGGGTGGCTTGTTAACATATCCTCAAAGAGCATTATATTTTGCAAAAGTCCTTCTTCAAGGAATAAATAGGTGGGATGTCAAAAAGAAAAAAAATGGTACTCTAAATTAAAATAAAATAAAAAAATTTAAAGCAGAAGTTGTTAAAAATTACAATTGGGATATTCTAGTATTTAGAATATTTTTTTCGAAATATGATAAAAATTTCTGGTGGGGTGGTCCCATTTAAAATTTGAATGTAGTGATAATTTTCAGTTATACCAGAAGTTATAAAAACCAACCAAGGTTTTTAACCAATCCATATTTTTGTCAAATATCGAAAAATCATATTTTATTCTTATCTCAAAAGATAAAAAAATATATATATAGGGGGAACCACCTGTCAAAAACACCCGGCATTAAAGAAGACAATAAATTATGTTTATAGGCTATAGATTAGATATTGAGATATTTAGATTAGAGAGATTCATGCCGAAATAGATAAATAATAGGTTTAGAATCACCAAAGTGAAAACTGGCTTCGGAAGTAAATAAATTATATCAAACGTATTTTTAAAATTAATTAGTTTTATCTCGACACTACACACTATACTCTAAAAGTTTGCTATATTTTATAATATTTAAAATTATATACACAAAAGATCATTTCGTGAAAGCGTCCAAAACTAAAATTTGTAAAAACAAAGATAAAGAAAAAAATTTGATTTATAGAAAGTTAACATTTTCATTTTATGAGTTACTACACTTTAGACAAATCATTTTAAAAACCTGAATTTTTACATAGAATTATGCAAACATTTGTTGCCCGAACATTTGTCCATCATTTAGTGAACTTACTTGTGATTGAGCTTAAATAATATATTTGTGACCGCAACGATTAGGTGCTAGGGCTCAGTTAAAAGGAAACCAAAATTTAATCGGCTGTTGAAAAGTTGTGTAAATTTAATTGGCTGTTGGAGTGTTAATTAAGTAATTTTAACTTTTTAATTTGTTATTAATGAAGCGTTCATTAATACATTATCTTCGCGGGAATGTGTGGCGTATAACCCTAATATTTTACATTTATCGTAGCAGATAGTTTCTCAACTCAGAAACATTCAATTTTAGAGACACCCTGTATAGTTGTTTCCATTGTCTTAAGATTTTAAAATATTTACCCGTTTAAATAATTTGTGGACTTTATATCCACAATTTTTGAATTGTGCAAAATTGTTATATCACGCCTCAATTAGGGTATCTATTAATTAAAGCCTAAGTTATTTACCACTTAAACAGGTTTCATTTTTAACAAAAGTCATAAAATATTTTAACCGCGAAATAAAATACAAATGTAAAAAGTATGGAATACTTATTATAGCTCTTATCAAAGAATGTTACTTTTTACTACCAAGAGACATCATTAGAAGATTCAAGATACCAATTAAAGTACTAAAAGTGTAATAAGGGATTTATTACTTTAAACAAAAGTACATTAACGTTGCTTCATTTTAATGACCCGTAAAAGGCCGCTTGGTTAAAACAGTATTATTTTAAAGATAAAAATTATCTTTACATTTTGTTTTTTTGCTTTAACACAATCAAGGAGGATTTGTTAGGGTGCGGACTCGGGGGCCATTTAACAAACCAAACATTTAGGTCCGGTTGTATAAGTGCGGTTTAATTTTTAACTTACAGTTAAAACTAAGGTTTTAGTTAAAATGCGTGTTTGCAGGTCTAGAAAAACAACAGGTGAAATTTAAACTATAAACAACGGCTTGGGTATGATTTAAACTGCAATCTAAGTTGACATTCATCTAAGATTTTGTCATTTATGGGAGTCATTCCATGTGATGGGCTCAATTTTTTTCTTTTATAATTTGCTCTTTTAACATGTCTAAATATCGGTAGTAAGGTGATTTAAAAAAAATCAAAGTCGTTTTAAAGATACATCAGTTAGAAGAAGGAGCCAATTAAGGGTCAGTTGAGATTTTTATAGTTTTAAGCGGACTTGAAACTTAATATGCGTTTTCTCAAAACTGTGTTTTCAAACTTTCCTCCATCGTATCCCAAAAATGGCTTGACCGAATGATTAAAATTTGTATGGTTCATTCAGCAAATGTTAAAATATTAGAAAAAACTATTATTGATCAAAAATTCTCAAAATTTTGTTTTTGTCATAGCAAAAAAAAACAAAAAAAACGCAACCTCGCAAAATTTGCGACTTTTTTTTAAACGTCTACCAAAAGCACATTTTTGGTATATACATTTGATAATAGTTTATTTTGTGCAGTAAGGATTACATATTAAGATGCCTCTGTTTTTTTTCTCTCAGATAAGCCAATTAGCCGGAATTGTGGAGGAAGCACGAGCCCATTTTTTCGAGACAGAGTTGTTCAGAACGCTATAACTCATGTTCTTCACAATATTTTTAACTTAAAATTTATATCAATACTATCAAAATATATGTTAATAAACAATAATTAACCTAGAGCTTTAGCTATTTACTGGTCTTCAAAAAATCCTAGAGAATCCCTAAAAACAGGCCGTCGCCTGGGATGATTTCCTTATTGTTTATTATTATAATAGTTAACCTCATTTTTAGTTTTTTTATAAGCTAAAAACCAAAATTTAAATAAAAAGTCATTAGAAGTTAGTTAAACAATGAGCATTTTTGATTAAAACAAATAAAATAAAAAAAAATTTCCGGTTAAATCTGTAATTTTAAAATTAGTTAAAATTTTTAAATATCTCTTAAGATATACACGGTAACGCAAAAAGTATACTTTTAAACATGAAACACCCGCAAATAACTACACAGCAAAGTCGCTTTTCGGGTCTGTCTGTAATATGTATGTATGCTTAGATCTTTAAAACTACTAAACGGATTTTGATGCAGTTTTTTAAAAATGGTAATTCAAGAGAAAGGTTTATATGTATAATTAGTTCTGGTTAGTTTTGGTCAGTTCTGATTCTGGTTAGATTTCTAATGTGAAGTCGTAAATAGACACTTTTTTGCGCTTACATTGCAAACGCTGGCTGCTTTAGGAAAAAGAGAATCGTTTTGGTTACTTATGATTAGTTTTGGTTAGTTCTGGTTAAATATTTTTAAAAGATCTCTTTATTCAAAATATATATTACAGGGTGTTCTATTTAAAAAAAAACATATGTTTTGTCGTACGATATCTTTAGAGATAATAACATTTTGCTAAATGATTCGGAGACTACAGTTCAGTTTAGTAATGCAATAAATTAATAATATTATTTGTTTTGTAAAATAAAAAGTTAAGGGGAGAGTAGATTCATACCTTGACAACCTGTTCAGATTAAAATAATATAAAGCCAAGTCAAATGTACAACAGATAAATCTTCATTATCTTTTGTGTATTTATAATAAGTCTGTGTACTATACAATAAACTAATGTATCCTACTTATTTCTAGCAACGGATTTTCTCTGCCGTGTCGGACGGAATACGCCAACAAAATACGGCTGCCCATATAAACAAAAAAATTAGAAGGAGCTTGTAGGAAATCAGCTCAATCCAGTTCCATTATCTATGTGGGTAGAGGTAATCCGTCAGCGTTTTCCGTCCGACGCCGACGCAGCGGATAAAACCCAATTCGTCGCTAGGAAAATGTACTTTAAAGGTACGTGTCCACCAGCGACAGGCGGGCGGGTGGATCTTTTTTAACATGTAAATCCCCTGCCGGATACTTCAATGCGACGCATGGTTATGGATGCACTCAGATGCCCGCCGCTAGTGGACGCGTACCTTAAAGGGTTACTTACGCATGACTCAGCGCATATCTGTCAAGAAATGGCAATAAATATGGTTACCATTTAAACAACGTAAAGTTAGACAAATATAATTTAACCATATAATCTACATAACGGCTATAATATAGCGATATTATCTCATCTCTTAAAGTCTAGTTTAAATTTATAGTTTTAACTTAAGGTAAAACTTCAAGTAAACAAAATTGACACAGCCGGGCCTTAAGGCTTTACATTTTCTTTCAAACTAATTTTCTACTGCTGTTGGCTAAAACAAAACTATTTTATTTTTATTTTTATATCCCATTTTCTGGAGATCAAATCGACGAAATTTGTACAATTATGCCATTTTTACGGGATATTCTCTATTTTTAAGATATTAGCTAAAATTACTATTTGTTCCAAAATTTTCAATTTTTAAGGGGTTTTTGGTGAAAAAGTCATCAATAATTTTTATTTTTTTAGGGGTGTATTTGTAAAAAAAAGTTGCAAATTGTATCAATCATACTAAAAAATAAGAAATTTAATGTAAAAAAAAGTTAAATTAAAATTTTAGATATTTTTTCACATGAAATATACATTCGTAGAGGCTGTGGTTAATTAGAAAAATTTACTCTGTAAAGTTCTTTTAAAGTACAGATTGTTTTTAAAATTAAATAGTTACTTATATATAACACACGTTTATTTTAGTAATATTTAGACAAAAGTTTAATACAGGGTGTCTGTAAAAATGCTACTACAAACTCTTTGAGCCAAAATATAATGATCTAACGCAATTTACCTTTGTAAAAAGTTTTTTTTTTAATTTTTAAAATACAGGGTAATAAATTTTTGGTTTGATTGTAATTCTTTGTAAATATTTTATCTATTAAAACTTTTTCTACAAAATCCGGTTATAGAGGGCTTTGAAATAAGATGCAAATTTTTTAAGGGTTTAAAACTGACCTGTTCCAAGGTTGTACTAGACATGATGACTGTCTAATTACACCACTGCTAGAGGGTTGCAGTTTAGGGGGTGAAAGTGGCAAAAATATGCCTTTTCCTAAACTTAAAACTTGATGTGTCTAACCGTTTTTCTTAAATAATTTGGAATGCCTAAATTAGCTCTGTTTTGTTTTAAAAAGTCACCCTGTGTACTGTTCCTGATATAGCTATTCTTCTTAAATACAGAATTTAAAAAAATAGCTACTTTAAGTAGACTTAGACTAGACTGATTATTTTGGAATTAACTGGACATTACTTTTAGAAGGTAACCTAATTTACAGAGAGTACATAACAATGCGTTAATTAAGGAATAATTTACTCTGCTTGTACAGTTGGCGAGATAATCTATGTATTATATTAAATTATTTAACATAACTAAACGTGTTTTACTAATGTAAGCTACAATATTTGCAATAATAATTAAACAGTGTTAAAAAAATTAGTTTAAAAGTTTTAAAGATTTGTTAAAATAAATAATAAAATTATAATTAAGGGTTGCTACTCTTTTTATCGTAGTTTTATTTTATTTGTTATTATTATAAATGGAAGAATGGGAAATTGTATATTTTTTGTTAATTTATGATTAAACTTTTAATGGTCACAACTTTATTTGATGTTTTATTTGTAAATTTACACCTTGACGGTTGGTTGCGTGTAGAATAAAATAAAAACTTTTAAAACAACTAATGTATACTTGTGTAGATTCTAAGCTTTTTTGTCCTAATATTTTAATCCATCAAATTGTTATTAGCATATGCCACACGAAATTTGCTAATAATAAAATCAAATACTAACTCTTATTTTATTTTTTTTTATAATTTTTACCCTTACAAGCCAAATGCCACTTAATGTGTTCTATATTTTATTAAGAAATGATGATAAAATATGAAACTTGGACACAAATTGCCTTGACACATGCCAACTTTGATCTGCATTTATAAAATTTGATGTCGTGTAAGTTTAACAACATGCAAGAAAACGTTTTACCTGTTACATAAAAATCGGGGCCCAGTATAAATATAGGCAAAATTTGTAGAAAAAAAGTAATTATAAAGTATGGTGACATACCATTTGTTTTACTGTTAAAAGTCTTTTTACGTAGGTAATACCATTAAGCTATTTTTTAAACATTCATCAGTGCGTAAGGCTTTCATAGCACCTTAACTATAAAGGTTGATTCTGCTGTTGTGTTTTTCAGTAGTTATATATAGACCAAGTTTCCGATATGTAGATTTTATAAACTTATACTGCATTTTTGGACAACCAGAACTATGTTGGATACTAAAGTTATGTTATGTAAGTCGCTGGTGTTGTATACTTTTTACCATTATAATGTGGTATAAACCCTTTTTAACGGCTGCAAGCTGCCAAAGGATTAAAAAATTAAGAACTACTGTTTGCGAATAGCATACGGCATTAAAAGGCAATGTTCAGTTAGGCACAAGTTGAAAGATGCTGAAGTGATGAGTATAAAACAATGCAAAACCTTTCATTCTGCCGTATTTATTTTACAAAATATTCTTGTTTTCTGCTTTTTATGGTTACGTTTAAATTACTTACTCACAATTTTTTTTTATTTACTTAGGCACATGTATGTTAAAATATAGAATATACATAGTTTCCTAGTTTTCCTTAAATTAAAATTGATTTGTTTTTGTTTAGTAAATATTTTGAATTTTAAATATTGAACTTGTACAATTAATAGTTAATTTTGTATTGGTTGTTGGATTGTTTTAGTTCAAAGTTAAGTGACAAACCCTTGTTTTAACAAGGGATGAACTTTGCCTTTTCAGATAGCGAAGGTATGATTATAATTTTATTCTAAAATTTGTTTTTTAAACGTTATTCGAATAAAGATAATATTACTTATTATTATTATAAAATATCCAACACGACGTATCCCATGGCTCCGACCCCATAGGCAGCAGGCATTTCATATCGAAGACCACTCTTCGCGTCCGCTCGGTCAGTGATCTTTGGCAAAATTAATTGGCTTTAGTAGATGAAGAGACCCAAGAACAACAGATTTCTGCATTTTCTTTACCAGTTGTTCAAGTGCACTTTGACATGCTGGAATGTACCTCAGCTTTTTTAATACATTATCCTTTATGCCTTCCAAAACGTCGATTACACAGGCACACAAAAATAAAAAGTACTTTGATCTGGAACCGGGACATGGTGTTTCTTGTGTATTTCGATGTGCTGAATTCAAATCTAAAGCCCGTTTTGGTCCAGCACGTCCCAGTTTTTTGTTAATTGGAAATATATCCTCAAAGTTTGGTCATGTAGAAAGTAATATTTGCAATTTACAAAAACTGGGTTTAGAATACTTTTTTAGTTTTGTGTGCCTGTGTTATTAGGACAACCAATGGCACGATATACCCCGGATAGACCCTTCGGAGTTCGCCAAGAAGATCTTGATATTCGGCTCGTTTCTCCCGTTCTTTTATAAATATTAGTTGCTGCTGGGGCGGAGAACTCTATTACATACATTGTTTGATTTGTCCTATAAAGGAGAACGATGTCGGGTTTATTTGATTGAATTAGATGCGTGGTTGTGTTATTATTATAATTCTTATTTTTATTGGTATTTTAATAAACATCCCATTGTTGCTTTTTTATTTTTTTAAGTATTATATATTATTTTAAGCAAATGACCTAGTCAAATGGGGTTATTTATAAACTTATAAAAATATCCTTTACTTTTCAATTTTTATTTTTAGCGGAACACACTTTTGTGTCACAACTTATTCCTTTAGGGTTATCCCGTTTTTTTATCAACACAAACCTTTAAAGGTTTAAACGCAAAAGAAGGTAAGGGTATACCTTATCTTAAAAGGTTTTTTTCTTTTTTAATCGGCTTCGTAGTTTTCGATACCCCAAATAAAGGGTATCTCTTACCAGTGATTTATTTTGATATTTTTTTTATTTTTAAAATACATAAATTAAATTTATTGTAAATGATTAGTGTTGCACTTAATTAAAATAAAGCGTTTTTAATTTTATTTTGTAGACTTAAATCCAGAAATATGTAATAAAGCTGCTGCAGCTGCCCCGGGCACCATATTATAACCTTTTTAATTTAATGGATTTTCTTAGCATATTTGTTGTGGTTATATTACCAAAACACACTTTAGCATTATAACAAAGTAATATTATTTTAATGTAAATAAAACATTAAGCATAATCGCAGTTATTCTTTATAACCCTCGGTAATTTCTTTATCAACCAACTTGTATTACCGGAAATGATTAATATGTTTTTTATTGCATTGATTTTCGGTATTTAAAGCATTATTTTAAGATTTTTGCCTTGGCTTTAGGTAAAATTACCGCAATTTGTTTAAAAAAAAAATGAGAAAATATATTACCTTTGTAATTTTCCTAATATTTATCAGGTTTACATTTATCAAATGCAAATTTTAGACACATGTATTACAGCAAAGCAGTTTGCGCCGTAAACCGTAAAAGTGTATCTGAAAGTTTATCTACAGTGTCGAACTGGGTCACTGGGCAAACGGTGGGGGTCTTGCCTTGGTGGCCACTTAAGAGGTGGTAAGGCGGGGAGGGGGCGGGAACCAAATAAATAAAAGGGGCCCTAGGCCGACCTAATAAATACAAGTATGTTACAAGAATACCATTTTCAGAAATCCAAACGAATCTTCATTATATTAAAAATTAATTAATTATACCAAATACTAAAAAAATTTCAGCGGCGTCCTTTAAGGGTACATATCTCTGTAAAGAGGGGCTTTACGAAAGACAATTATAAAAACTTGTTATAATATTTTGAAGTGTTCTTTGTAAATTCGTGAGACTGCCCACATATTCCCGGACACCCTGTTCATAAATTCATACTATACATAATTTGTTAAATTAATTTATTTCGGATCTGCTGCGTCAAATTTTATTCAAAATTGATTTAAAAAGATATAGTAACTATAAAAAAAAAACATAAATAATCTAGTATTTTTTTATTTGTTTTATGAAACAATATTTCTACAGGGTGTATAAATCGGTCAAAGGCAATTTATCTTAGTTTTTTAAGGCTTACGATAGTAGTTTCCATTTGAATTACTAAAGTTCTTTATTGCCAAAAGTCAATTTCTGTGGCACTTTCGGTAAAACCGGAAATTGTATTTTTACGGTGAAAGGATACAAGGTTTATTTAATATGTGTTATTAGCTCTTTTTTATCATTATTTGTTTTTTAACAAATTGATAAAAATGGCTGTTAACATGACATTTTTCAGGGCCATTTTCACAAAAACTAATTATGATAGGTATAACATGTGGTACATGTATTTGCTTGATATTGCTTGAAGGATTAATTTTTGGAAAAATTAATAGGGTGTTTTATTTAAAATAGCAAAGTTGGGAGACTTCCGGTAAAATCAAATGTGCTACACAAAATCTAAAATTTTAGAAATCTTTACCACTTGTGCACATCGAAAACGCCTATCATTTTTTTAAACCCTACTATGAATAAACTTAAGTCGAGAAAAATTTAAAGGTTACAGCGCTAACTTTTTGTTATTTTTTTTTTACATTTTCAAAAACGTACAGAGTTATGATGTGCAGAGCTGATGCCTGCCAGGTAATTATTTTCGTACTAAGCATGCTATGACTCATCACTATACAAATTTCTAGCCTTACAGGCCTAACGTTACTCACTGGGTTCACTAGTTTTGGGACTATTAGTAACATATGCTATATAATCCAATTTTTTTAAATATTACTTTTATTGTTTCTTAATAGCAAAAAATTATTTTCATTTCAAAGACATGTTAACGTCAAGTATATAAAATTGTCTTGGCTTGTTCCCAAGGATATCTGATTCTCTTGATTGGAAAGTCAACTCTCACCAAGGGGCAAAGAAAGCCGGCATAGAAAAGTTTAGTAAGTGCTTTAGGCACAAGGAATTAAGTTTCCAATTTTCACTTACAAAACTTTTGTTAAACAGTCTTTCAAGCAATTAGGACGTAAAACTTGGACAGTATACGTTGCTAGAAAAATAAGTTGTTAAAACAACAATATTTTGTTAAGTGAAGTTACACATATCTTATATTTTACTGTTTATTTTAAAAAATTTACTATAAACACAAAAATTTTTTACACTGTACAGGGTCTCCCAACTCTATTTATACTTAAAATGAATTCGCTCTTTTACAACATAAAGCCCACAGCTAATCATAATTTTAGTATTGAACTTGGCTCACCTTTTTTACATTTATGTTTTTCTGTATACTTTTTGTAAAAATAACCAGGCAGGTATTTAGATTTATTATTTTTTCTTGCATTTCCGTGTCATAGTTTTTTTTTTACACCATTTTCTACATTTTCTTAAACGTTGAAAATAATAGTGCGCATTGCTCATTCATAATCTGCTGCCTTTTTAACACGCTTTTTGTTTATGCTTAAATTAGCCAGGTCTGGGCGATATAACGATCTCGCACGGCCCGCCGCCGCCGACTAAATTTTACTTTTATATTTTCGTTATATAGCAAATATAATAATACATATAGTGATATAGTTTCAAATATCTACCTGTAAGGGTTCAAACGCTACAATTAAAAAATCTTATTTTTATGAGGGGTATAGTTAGACATAAACTTTACATTTAAAATATTTTTTGTTGCATACAGGGTTGCTTATAAAAACGTTACTATATTAGGTTATGTGTTTTTAAATGGATCACCCTTTATCTTATATTTTTGTTAAATTCCTCTTTAGATTCTAACATTTTTTTGTTATGCGTTATATAGGGTTAAATCATTAATTTAAAATTATTTTAGTTTCTTTTGGAAAAATAGAAAATTCAGGACATTTTTCATATTGTTACCACTTTTCCGATTTCAAATGTTATTAAAGATGTCTGGGCAGGCCATTACCTAATGAATCATATTTTATTTTTAATAATAAAATATATTTTAAATTAATTAATAATATATATTTTGATTATATAGGGTGTTTAGCACCCAGTGGTAAATTTAGAAAAATGTAACCCTCCAAAACTTTCTTATTTTAACGGGAACACCTTGTATTTTCTTTGATGATTGGTTCAAGCCTTTTAATACCTTAACATTTCCTTAATGTTAACCTTTACCTATGTCAAGTAGTTTTTGTAATATTTTTAATTTCGTTTTTTTTCAAAAATATTAGTTTTAAATGACCCATTCTGTGGTGTCTTTGATTATTGCTTAGGACCTTGTAATACCTAAGCGAGATAGCAATATTAATAAATTGATTTTTTTTATCAAGAAAATAATAGTTATGACCATAGCGGGTAAAAATCATCCAAAACAAATTAGTCATATTATTCAGACTTGCTGTTAAGTTTTAATTTTTTTTTTAACAAAAGGCATCTGATATCGTTTATATCATCGAAAAAGCATTAAAAAACGGTTGGTAGTTTAAAATTGTTTAGTTAATTTTTCTAAAGCATTTCTGTGTCGTGTTTAATTGGGACATTACTTTTTGTATAGTCAACATGTGCAAAACAGCTTTTCATGCTTTATCTATATTATAAAATAAACCATATATTAGTTTAAAATAATTTCTACGTATACCATAATTTAAATTTAGAACTAATATTAACAAAAAATATTGCCGAATCTACTTGACTCAGAAATAGGGCAACCCAAGAGAAATGTATAAATATTTAAAAGGTCCGCCGCAATGCTTAAAAAATACATAAATATTGTATCTTGTATATTATAATCAAAGAAAATATAGGGTGTCTATTTAAAATAGGAAAGTTTTAAAGGTTTTAATTTTTCTTAGTTTACTCCTTTTTCGGCACCTCGCTCGACACCTTGTAGAATCAAAATACAATTTATTGACAAAATGTACAAATATGACTCATAAGATAATTGCCTGCACAGACAACTTCAATAACATTTGAAATTGATTATAAATAATTTCCTGAATTTTCTCTTTTTCCAAAAGAAACTACAATATTTTCTAGATTAAATATTTTAACCCTATATAACCCATAACAAAAAAGTAAAAAAGTGTTAGAATCGAAAGAGGAATTTAACCAAAATATAAAATACAGGGTGATCTATTAAAAAACAGAACTTTATATTGTCACACTCTTGTGAGCATCCCTGTATACATCAAAATATATTTTAATTCTAAAGTTAATGCCTGACTATATACTTACAAAAAAAGTTTTATAGATAATGAGTAAATAGGTTTTTTCAGACTCTGACTCATTCTGTATACTTTTTGTCTTACCCTGTATATTATCACCAGTAACACCATTAAAAAGATCTTAAAAAACCTTTTAATAAAAAGCATTCAAGAAATCCACTGTATTTTTAAATTTACCTACAGCATTCGTGGTCAAATACATTTAAAATTTGCCAAAATCAATACCAGTCACACCTTCGTGCCCCAAAGCCACCAGCGCCACAGTGCTTCGATCTTTTGGGACTGTTGGACGAAGTTATTATATCCAAAACTAATAAAGATACACATATCAAATGTGGTATTTTTGGAATTTGGACTATCTTTATAATGGTGATATAATATACAGGGTGTTTCATTTAAAAATATAATTTCTTTTGTACCACCCTGTGTACTTTAAGAGATAATAAAAATTTAATAATTGATTTAAAAATTAAGGAACTAACCCCAATACCTGACATTTTTGTTAATTTTGTAGGATTAAACAGAAAAAATTAAGGGAGGTGTAAATTTATAAATGTACTTCAGGTAGTAATTATACTTACCATAGACAAAAAATGTTAATAACTTTTTAATTAACGAGCTGTACTAATTACTTTTATATTATTAGGATCTTGGAAGTTAGAATCATTTAAAATTAGCTCTATTACAACTTTTTTTTCTTGGCTGCGCTCTTAACCATACACCAAAACATTCCAAATACGTGGCAGCAGCTGTAGTGCCTAAAATATTTGTTTCTTTGAAGTTTGCAAATATTAACAAATGAGGTAGTTGTAGCAGACATGTATATTAAACGGTTAATTGACTGACGAAATTAGAGAAAGGTATTTTGGTATATTTTTTTAGAGCCCAAAGTGTATAAAAATCTTAAGAAAAAAAAATGTTTTTAGTTTTTTGGTATACGCGAAAGAAAAAATATTAAAACAAAACAATTTTGCAACAAAACATACCTTGTTTATCCCCTTTCATGGTAAAAATACAACTATTAAATTTTAGTCACAAAACAGGCCTAAATGAACACTCTGAACGCTGATACTGAATTTATATTATAATTATTCATTTTAAATCTTCAAGTTTAAATATTTATCGAGAAACTATTTTCGCATGGAGTTAAACAAGAGGGAAAAAAATATGGTGCAGGTATTTAGTTTTTGCATAGAAAACAAATTGTGCCCAAATAAATATCTGTATTTTAAACATTTTGTCCATGTTTCAATGCACTGTGCGGCGGGGCGCGAGGTTGGGCTTAGTGAATCCTCATTTTATGTATGGTAGGCATAGGAGCCTCACTGCACAAAATCTCAGATGTGGTCGAATACATACAGGTAGGCTTACACTGGCTTATACTATAAACGGTGGTAGTTTTTCGACTATGATGAGGAGTTAATTATTGTTTAAGTTGTTGATTGTCTTAAAAATGGCGCGATATCTGTCAAAACAAGATAGGTATAAAGTAAATAAATTTAATGTTTCAGATAAGGAGCGATTTGACTATCTTTAAACTTTAAAATCTGCAGAGCTCTTGTGTGCCGAATGTCAACTAGATTGGTTGAAAAATAAAACAATTTGTCAAAAAAAAAACATGTATGTTTTTAAATAAACTGTACAAACAAAAAAACTTGATATAATACAAATACCATAATTGTATAATAAAATTATTTTTATTGATTACAAAGTGGTAAAAAGTATGTCGGTAAAAACTGTATATTTTTTTTACTATCTTAAGTTATCTTAAAAAGTAGTTAAGTAAGAAACATGTTATAATGTTTAAACATAAATAAAATAAATTTTGTTAAAAAAGAAATAAAAGACACGTCTAAACAAATACTTTTATATTTGGTACAGTTTAAATAATATTTTTATATAACAATAAAAAAACTAAATAAACTAAAATATTTAAAAATAAATCCAAATTACACTATTTTTAAACATTTTAGGCTAAAAGTTTAAGAACTTTAAATACCGTATATAAAAATAATAATTCATATTATGCCGGTTTTCTAGACGATATAAATCGCAAGAAAACGAAAGTGTACGCAATTGATCGAGCCTTTTTTCACCTGGTATAATTGAGTTGTTCTAATTATTATTTTTATTAATTTTTAAAACTGTTTCTTTATCTTATTAAAAATGTATCATTTTTGTTACGTTTTTAATTATGAATCTACATTAGTACTAAGATACATTATTTATTTTAAATTCTTATACAGGGTGTTTCACAACTTACCCGACAAATTTTTAGGGCTAATTCTACATTAAAAAATATAAAAAAACTTTATATAAACAATGTCCTAAACGTCTTAGTTTTCGAACTACAACGTGTTAAAAATTTAAAAAAAATGTTTTTTTTTATAATAACCTTTATACCAATTGAGATAATTTGTAAAAATTGAGGGACGTCTTCGATGCACCAAAACACATTTTTTGGTATACAAGAAAAAAAATAAAAATAACCAGTGTCGTCCATAAGCGTATTTTAAAAAAATAAAAAAAAATGGTGCGTTACTGCATTTTTCTAAAATAAAAATATTTTTTAAATTTCTTAATAGATTTGGAACAAATTTGACCTCCCGACTTTATTTTATTTGATGTACGGTTTTCGCGTATACAGGTTCAGTTAAATAATATAACACATAGGCAATGTGAGGAAAAGAAACAATCTAACTAAACACCAGCATGTAAACAGGCGTGACTAATAGTGCCTGTTTTGTTATTCTATTGCCGGCCGATGAACCAAAACGCATTGCTCATATTGTATAAATAAAAACCAATTCTCGGCAAGGTCATTTCGTATCGATATGATCCAATTCTTCAGTAAAAAAATCACCTTTTTTATTTTTAAGTTCTACTTAAAAAAACATAAAAAACTTTATATTAAAATTTGTCCTAAACCTCTTAGTTTTCGAATTAAAGGGTGTTAAAAAAAACACAATTTTTAACACCCTGTAGTAGACAAAATTTTATTTGAAGTTTTTTTAAGTAGAATTTAAAAATAAAAAAGGTGATTTTTTTTACTGCTGAATTTGATCGTATCGATACGAAATGACCATGCAGAGAATTGGTTTTTATTTATTTACGCGGAAACCGTACATCAAATAAAAAAAGTCAAGAGGTCAAATATGTTCCTTATCTAATAAAAAGTAAAAAAATATTTTTATTTTAGAAAAATACAGTGGCGTACCACTTTTTAATTAAACAATATTAACCTTAAACCCCTCATGGACGACACTGGCAGTAATTAATTTTTTTTCTGTATACCAAAAAATGTGTTTTGGTGCATAGCAGGCGTCCCCCAAATTTTTAAAGATATCTTAATTGGTATAAAAGTTATTATGAAAAAAAAATATTTTTTTTTTTAATTTTTAACACCCTGTAGTTTAAAAACTAAGACGTTTAGGACATTGTTTTTTCATATTTCTTAATGTAGAATTAGCCCTGAGAGTTTGTCGGATAAGTTGTGAAACACCCTGTATGTATTTAATTGATTAATACCTAATACCATTAATAATACCATTTACCCAAAACATATATGTTGTTTAGTAAACAATAATAATATCATAAAGTTTATTTGTTATTATTTATAATTTTCTCGGTAAAATCGAAATTTTAAATAATAATATTTTTAATGTTTATACAGCGTTCGCACAATATAAAAAACTTTTTTCATTATGAAATTTAACAATAAAAGTTATTCTTTATAAAAAGTTTTGGATGATCCAAAACCCATAATGAAATTGTCAGATTTTTTTTTAGTGGAATAGGAGGTATGTTAAAAAATATGAATTTTGCTCAAGAGAAAAGTACCTTTATTTTTCATAATATTGTTGTATGAGTGTTGGATAATAAAATTATTACGGTCTAATACGACATTGTAGCAACTGTAAAATTTTACGTATTTGACTTAAAATTGCGAAGTTGGGTTTCAAGATTAATTTTGTGACAAAAAAATTTGCAAGCTGTAGTCATAATAAGTAGTTTACATTGTCAATTAGCTTGTATTTACAGACAGAACTTTTGCTATAAGCAGTCTTTCCGGAACTGTTTTTCTAAATTTAATAAAATATTAAACATATTTATGCATTGTTATAAAATTTTAATATTTATGAACAATAGATACAAAATAGCTTAAGCTTTGTCTTTTTTTTTTCCTGGTATATTTATATCAGGCAAAAAGAGAAAAGATGCTTGATATGTGTACAATCTAAAAATACAAAATTATTGGTAATAACTATATTTAAATTAGCTTAACATGGACTAAAGTTAAATGTTTTTATAGGACTACGATCTTTTAAGTTAAAAAAATGTATGTGCTTTTAACCACACTTTAGTACCATTTCAGATATTGGCCCGTGTCCACTGAATTATATAATAAATAAATATGTTTAAAAATATTAAATTTAAATGTATTTTTAAGATGTGTTTTGCTTTTTTATAAATATATTTTTTTATTAATTTTATTTAGGAACTGTCCATAAACTGTTTGGAAAAAAAAGTTTTTTTTTACTAATACGAGATTGTCCCCAGTCCTCTTATCACCAGGTTCACTAAAAATCTACGTAAATTTTATTATTTATTTAAATTCAGAAAATTAAAGTTTGTCTTTAAAGAGATTGGCATATTTACTGTATTATTATTTTCTAAAATTATAATATTTTTTCTAAAATTACCTCTGTTTTTTTACTTTATCCTTTTTGTGTCCATTTTTTAAATTCTTAGTTTTACGTTTAATCTATATTATAATTTGTGTTCCTCTTATAATGCTGGGTATTTTCTCAGGAGTTTTTACTTAGTGCTGTTTTTTTTCAATTTCTACAGTGTGTCGTCCACGGATGAAGTTACCCATTCTTGTAACTTTTTTATTTTTATTATTTTGAAAAAATTTATTCTTTATACTTTTTTGCTTTAAACTTACCTACCCAAACCTAAACCTATAATAAAAATGCCCTTCAATATACTGTCTGCTAGGGTAAATGTAAATTGTTTAGTTTTTTTTCCTATGTTAACGCTAAAAGGTGTTTTCTCCTATTTGTTTAAAGATAATAAAGGCCTTCTCTGGATGATAATCCATTGATGTACGCTTTGTGTATAAAGAATTAAAATGTATTAGGTTTACAACACTTCAACAACCAATTATATTTTAGTTTTTCTTTAGAACGTATCCCTACCACCTAATAGTTGCAATCACTATATATTATTTAAGCTCAATCACGAGTTGCGAAAAAATATGTTTGCATAATTCTAAGTAAAAATTAGGATTTTTTTTAAACGGTTTTAAATCTGGTTAATTATTAAAAATTCTAGTCATAAATAATAAAAAAGTTTAGTTTAGATTAATAATTATGTTTTTTTACCATTTGATTTTACGGATTCTACTTTGAGACGCGTTCACGAAATGACTTTATGCATATTAAAATTTAAATACTAGAAAATATAGTAAACTTTTGAAGTATATTAGGTAGTGTCAAGTTAAAACTAGTTAATTTTGATTTTTTACTACATTTACTTGGTCAATAAAAATATGTTAAATATAATTTGTTTTCCTACGAAAATAATTTCCTATTTTGGTGATTTTGAGTCATTTGTTTAATATTATTTATTGACAGAGGCTCCTCTTAAATATTCAGTGGCACCGGGGGTATATTTTGCCTTATTTCTTAAGCATTTTGTATAATTTTTTAACAATTTTTATTTAATATTTTTGTATTCTTTTTAATTTTAAAGCATCTGGGCAATTATTTATTTTAAATAAAGTAGTCATAAAAAATAAACCAAAACTAAAGCCTATTTAATTTGTTTTGTATAACTTCCCAACATTATATTTACAATTTGTTTTCAGTTAAACCAACTTGGCTAAGCATATTTAAAAAGCATATTTTTTATATATTTCCTTTAATCGTAAAAGAGGTAATTTTAGTTTTAAACAAATATGTATTAAAAAAATATTTGGATAAGAAATTTATTTTATTAAATTTTAGGGTCGTTGATTTTCTTTAAGGGTTATTGCTGGACGGCCTAAAATAATGAAATAAATCAAACAATGTTAATTAGCGTTAAAACCCAAATTTTGCTTTTATATCTGATTACAGAAGGTAAACACCCTAAAAAACACTTGCCATATGTGGGTGTTTTTTTAACCCTAATCTACACATATTGACAATTCGTAATAAGATATTGGTATTTAATAACTTCTAAATCTTGGACTTATATAGTCTTTTTTATTTAATATTTATAAATTGTACAAAACGCTTCAGTTAGTATGTATTTCTACGTTGCCGTACCAAAGATTTTTATTATTTTTTAAATCTAAAAAGTGGTATTTGGGATCCACACTAAATTTATACCAAATGCCAAATAATGAATACTTTTTTAACTTACTCCAAAGAGCGATTTTATGAAAGAATAGTTCTCTTTAGTCTTTTTTTTTTAATAGGAATTGTTTGAAAAATGTTTTTCTCTTTTATTTACTATTTTTGTATATACATATACATTTATCCCTATAATAGTAACATATTGCTTGCATCACCTAAATTAAGTTGCGTTCTTAGGGTATTTTAAAATTTTCAAAATAACAGTACTAAAAATAATTAAAACTTTAAAAAACTTTTTCACAATATAATTACTTTGGAAATGTTAAGGGTGGAAAGCCTCTTAATTAGCAAAATATTATCGTATATTTTGCTAAACAACATTTTTTTACAGTAAAACAACAATACTAATGAGCAATTTAATTAAAAATAAATATACTGCTGTTACATTATTTCTCAAAGGCCTTAAATATACCGTGTGTCAAAAAATATATTAGACAAGACATAACCTCTAGAGAATTAGACATTAGATAAAATGAGACTTGGTATATAGAATTCAAGACAATTTCCGATGCACGTCATCAATCAGCTGTACCTTACGATCAATTATATAAACTTAACAGGATAAAAATTTCGGCAAAAATTTGGCCATTTAATTAGTGTACTGAGCACATATTAACGTTGTTATTTAACGCATCCAATAACAAAAAAATCCTTCAAATAACACCGAAAAAACCATTTAATTCAAATTTTATTATCATCAGGTTGGTCAAATTGCTTCCTATCTTGCGACGTTGCTTTACTTTCTACTTAAATATTCTGTCACAATAACGTCTTTTGTGTATTAATATTATTATAAACTTTGAAAATAAGTGTTCAGTTTAAAAAATTTTATAAAATTAGGGCTACTTAATTAATTTTAATAGTTTATTATTTAAATAATTTACCTTAGTTTATTCAAGTTTTTTATCACTTTTGTAGGTTTCCGAAAACACTCGAGCTATCCATTTAAAACGTTTATTTCATCCTGTACTTATAAAAATTTTCTAGATTTTTTTACTTTACTATAAAACGGCGATGGAAGACTTGGGAGAAGTATTATTGTTTCGACTTTTGTAGTGTTTACTTCGAGATATTGACAATTAAACATTTTGTCATAGTTGTAACCATAGTTACGTTTCATTGTTAATAAAAGGTATAAAAACGAAGACACACGTGTTTTTATACGAGGTGTTTTGAAACAATATTATTACTTTTTCTGTCATTCTGATCATAAAAACATAACAACCTAATATTTCTGTATTATTATTTTTGGAATAATAGCAGAATATTCAAGGCAAAGATAAAAAGACGAGAGTTTAAATTTACTTGATGTCAAACTGACTTTTATTTTCAGAACTGGTTTTACTATTATTTTAAGTACAAGGTTACTTAAAACTAAAATCTCAACAGCCCCTCTATTTAAAATAAACTAAACCTTGCTTCTTCGCATACATTTTGGTCTTGACCTTGTCCACTGCTTTCGTCAACGAGTCTGCAACTTGCTTCTCTGTTTGAACATATTTTAATTCAATTTTCTTTTCTTGAATTTTTTCTCTCAAGAAATTGTGCCTACATCTATATGTTGTGCTGATGCTGTGCTCCTTGATTGTCGATGTATAGAGTAGAGGGTCGCGTGCAGTGTCCCAACTCCTCAGTTAAGCTTCTAAGCCATAAAGCCTCTTGGGTTGCCATTTACATAGCCATGTACTCGCTCTCGGTTGTAGATAAAGCAACTGTGACTTGTTGCTTGGTTGCCCACGAAATCGCTGTTCCATTTTTCAGGAAAATATATCCAGTTGTGGATTTTCTTTCATCAACATCTCCTGCCCAGTCTGCAGCAGCATATCCAATAACTTCACTTTTCTTACAGTTTGAGCCATAAAATTGTTTCTTTGAGATATCGCAAAATTCGTTTAACTGCACACCAATGAATTGGACCTGGGGGCTTTATTTGAAATGTGTGCTCTTGGGAACACGCGTGATCTTTTTGGTCGCTCAGGGAACGTCGACGCTCATAAAGATCACGAATCGGTTTATTTGAAAACAAGTGAGCACGGATGTGTGCGTAATTTTAAAAATCACATATTTATTGGCAACACTGCATGCAACTAATCCTGACCAATGAGAACCGCTTGTGTTTTGATTTTTGCATGACATCTTGCTTAGCATTTATGGTTAGGTAATTAATGTTTAATGTCAGTGGTTTGTAATTATTTCTAATTTGGTCTGTTTATTTAATTAGTATTTATTATTTTATTAATTTATATATGGAAAATCTAAATGCTAACGCCCGAACATGAGAATATTAAAACACCGACCTACGAGTATTTACACAACACTTAGGTTAGAAAATAAGAGCATGTCAAGCAACGTAAAATAAACAGAACCAATAAAATAGCCCAAAAAGGAAAAGAAAATAGAGAAAAATTAACTAGAAAGTGTTTCTGCAGACAAGAAGAAAACTCTGTTCTCCTTGGTAAACCCTTTAAATATACCAAAAAAGGAAAAATAAAGGAAATATAGTCAGGTAAACAATGTAAACAATACCTATAATATAAGCTAATATTCCATCACAGCATAACAAACTGCTACAGAGATTTAATTTTAGATAACTGTGCCAGCTGCTGAATGCCTAACACAAAAGAGAACCCAGTGCTATAACCACAATCTTAGCATATCGAAGAAATCAACCAAAAATGTATTACGAGCTCATGCTTTGCTATTAGTTAAGAAGACACGATTCCCAAGGTATGCTAATACTTTACTTTAATAACAGTTACATCCAAAATATAACACAAATGCAACAAAATCTTTGGGTTTTGTAAAATTGATTTAGATTAAGCGCATCGTTTCGCCGTATTTAAGAATTTGTAATTTAATTACCGACGATCGATGATGTAAACGTTTCCATCGGGTGACGAAAGGCTTACTTCTCTCAAAATGGAGAACAGAGGCCCTGGTATCACTAGGTAACCACCATTAGGTTAAAGCTGTTTGTAAAAAAATATATTTATATGTGAACCTGAATGACAACTCAGAGTACGAAACTTTTGTCATTCACTGTGCCTATTTGACATGAAATTTAGGTTTACAATAGGAAAAAATGCTTTTGAAATTAAAATTAAAAAACAATTATTATTGTTAAAAAGTTTAACTATTACGAAAAATAAAACCAATATATTTTAAGAAATTTTTTAAACAAGTTAACAACAAATGTTAAACGTTTATGAAGCAGAGTTTAGATAAGTAAAAAACAATAAGACTAAATGTTACTATCACAGTTTAAGCTCTTAAAAAGATTAACAAAATATTAGGTAATGTCTGCAAATAAGTTAGCAAGGGTGAAACGGTTGTGAATTTAGAATTTTTGGTTGATGGCAAAAGAAAATCAACAAAGACTAATTGGTATTATTACTGTTTTAGCTTAAAAAACAAATTAGAAAATATTATGCACTATCATAATTTAATTAGCAACAAATGTGAAACAGCAATAAATTCGGAATCAAAAAACAATAAACCAATATTATTATCCGTAAATTCATACGAATCAGAAAAGAATTACTAAATACTATATAAGCAGTAAGCAGTGCTAAATTAAGGCTCGCAATCAATAAAAAAAATTATATAAAGATTACTCTTAAAAACCTTAATATGCAGACCAAAAAAAAAAAAAATGTGACAGTTATAGCACTGTCAGACCTATTTGTGATTATGCGCAACTACCTCAATGTACGTACACTAGGTTTACATAAGCCTCACAAGACCTTAACTTAAAAATAAGTAAACCATCCAATTAAATGAAGTCGAAGTATATTATAACTTTACGTAAGTAGCAAAATAATGATATGATAAACGAATTTTCCAAAAGTACAGTTACAGTAAAATATTTCACTTTAATAATGCAGTTGATAAGGAAAATAATTAGCGCTAATGACTCCTGGTCCAGCTTTCAAGGTAACGATAGTATGTTACTCTCTTGATTTTTTAGAATAAATTGGATCTACCATAAAACTCCAGATTTTGTACAATCTTTTGTCCTTTCAATTAATATGATCCTTCTATATGAAGCGCCTGTTTCCTCAAATACCCACAGGAATCAGAACAAAATTTTAAATAAAATGACTGCAACTACACCTTGCTTTCGTCTTCAGCACTTGCTTTTAACTGACTGTGTCCTGGTGATGAGCTAGGTTGTTGTAGCTGTACACCGGTATTCGGGGCAGCTGTAGAATATAGAACAATATGTTCAATGGCGGCTGACTTTTCTTTTTATGAGCACTAGCTTTAACCTGCAACGAGTCTAGTAAACTTAATGCATGGGCCAATAATTCACTTTTTGTCCTTAATTCTTTTGTACTTTGTGCTTCTATGTTGTTAATTCTTTCCAATACTGAGTTTTGTCTGCAATTTTGCAAAAGCCGCAGTCTTACAAGTGTCTGAGAAATTGTCTAATGAAATTACAATGCTATCAGGTTTCTTGGTAACTTCCCCTGCATCTTCTTGAAAACTGAATGGTTACGGTGGATAACTAACACTTTTTCCAGTTCTTTTTAATGCCCTTGCCATGGTTAGCCATTACCTCATCTCATCAACCGTGCCTGGTGCAATCCCTCTGTATAAAAGCTCGTCCTTGTCCAACCAGTTCACCTCCATTATTCGTATTAAGAATCGTAATTTATTAACCGAAAGAAAAATTAAGTTTTTTGTGTGCCTTTTGTTAAAATAAAAAAAACCATTGTTGATTTTTTTACAAATAAAAAATAAAATTGATTTAGATTAAGGGCATCGTTCCGCCGTATTTGAGAATTCGTAATTTAACTACCGAGAGAAACAATTGATGATGTAAACGTTCCCATCGGGTGGCAAAAGGCTCACTTCTCTCAAACTGGAGAACACAGGCCCTGGTGTCACTAGTTTAATTTGCGTCCGCCAATATGCAATAATAAATCTAAAAAATCAAGTATGCTCAAAAACTTTTAAATGTTACATCCTGACTTATAATTGTTTCTGGAATCCAAACCTAATAAAGTATACAGGATGTTTCATTTTAAATTCTAAAATTGGAGCCCTTTTGGTTTAAGTAAAAGTGACTGGAAACCAGAAAATATGCGTAAACTTTTCCTTGCTTGTATCATTTACCTATACCAAGTCTTATTTTAACATGTCCAATACTCCAGGAGTTATGGCATGTCTAATAAATTCGTTGACACCCGGTATGTCACTTTTTACGGTTTGGTCTTTTATCTATTTACAGGGTAATTTTAGTAAAATAAATAAATAAATATTAATAAATCATTTTTTTTAACGATAAAACATAAAAGTTTAATATTTAAAATATAGCAATTATACTGTTTTCCTTAACAGTAAAAACGCAAAAAAATCAATTGCCGTTTTTGGGACTACAAATTTAAAAATCAATATAGGTAGAACTCTTTCGTGATTAGACTCCATATTTTTCAAACGTGTAGTTATTAATATCTTGGGGCAGGTTATTATTACTGGCTATTAAAATAATCACCTAACTGATACTTAACCAGCTTGTCGATAAAAATTTTATAGCTCTTATGCAAAAGAGAACTATCATTAAATGAAAATTTTCAATTTTCGTTAAATGCGTGTTTATAAAATAGCAGGTGTTAAGTGAAAACTGATTGTCGCTTATTGGCATGATATACAGGGTGCATTTTTTAAATTTTCAATGGCTATATTTTTTAACCCACGGCAAATATCAAAAAAATAAAAAATAACGTTTCTATAAAACCCGGGCGGAATATAAATGATATATTTTACACCTTTATCAACCTCTTAAGCTGCAAACCCAGTCACTTAAAATCTTAAATGGCAGCACCCCTTATGTAGCACCTTCATGGAAAGCTTATGAAAAATGCTTTTTATTGGTCATAAAAAGTAGAGGTTAAATCAAATACTACCCTTAAATTTTGGACAAATCATACTTTGTTATTTATTAAGAATACCAAAAAATGTCCAATTAAATTAATGTAAAATAATTTAAAATTTAATTACAAATGAAAATGATATTTTCTGTAGAGCTAAACCGCCCTTTTAAGAAGTTCTGGTTAGTTCTGTTGCAGAAGCGCTAAATAACAGTTGCTAGTACTTTTTTTGAACAAAATTCAGAAAGGAAACTAACCAGAACTTTTATGGGCGGGAGTTAGCTCTGCAGGTGGTATTATTTTATTTTATTATTAATTTTAAATAAATTTATTTGGAGATTTTCTGATATTTCTTATGAATAATGTAACATGATTTTTAAAAATTTTAGGGTAGTATTTAATTTTACCTCAACTTTTTATAACCAACGAAAAGTATTATTTTTTAGGCTTTTAGGAAGGTGCCTCATGAGGAGTGATACCATTTAAGATTTTTAAGTGACTGGGGGTGTAGATTAAGGATTTGATAGATATGTTTTTAAATATACGTCATTTATATTCCCCCTTGTTTTATAAAAACGGTATATATTTTTAATATTTGCTTTGGTTTAGAAAAAATAGCCATTAAGTTTTTAAAAACGCACAAAAATCCTGTAATAAATAACATTAAAAAAAAGAAACAACTTTTATTTACAAATGTTTTTCGCAACCAATTACTCTACTAAACAGACATATTGCTGGCGATACCGCTAAACCACGTAATTTGTAAAAAATTCGAAAATGAAGTTTTAACGCCAAATATTTGTCCAATTTGTTGCTCACCTCTGTACAAAAAATTCACCAAATATTTTTTAATATTTGCAATAATTAACAAAACCATCTAGAAGTATCTAACATCTGTAATACACAATACAATCTGGCCTTGCTAAATACACAATACAATCTGTCCTTGCTTAAATTATGTTTTGATTAACCATAAACTTTAAAAATTAGTAGTAACCGTATACCGGGTGTCTTTTACAGGTGGTTCCCTCTTGTAACTTTTTTATGTTTTAAAATAAAAAAATGACATTTGGTATATAATTATTTGACATAAATGTTAATTAATTAACCTATTTACTTTTTTGGTGTGACTTTCGGTTTAACCAGAAATGCCTCCATTTAAATGTTAAATGGCACTGTTGGTATATTTTATCTTATGGCGATAGAAAATGATAATCTGTATACAATGACACCTTCATGTCATTTTTTACATTTCGGCTGTCAATTTTTATTTCTTTTTAATGTTAATCCAGTGTGCTATGATTAAGCTAGAATGGTTCTATTTACAGTTATAATTATTTTTGTTTTAATAGAACAAGATGGGCTCGTTAGCATATCTCAAAAGATATTTTTATTTCGAATAATCTGGTACCACCTTAGCGGTAATTCGGAAAAAATTTGTATTCAAAAAGCATATGATAAAATGATTCTAAACTAACCATTGTACTAAATAATAATATCGATTTATGAAAACATCATAAATTTGTTATGTGTTCTGTAGAAAGTAGGAAATATGCGAAAACTCTCCTCTTCTCATACTATTTACTAGATATAATTAAATAGTAGGTTTATTTAATAGGTCCGTTAATACCCAGTTTATTAAAAAATTCAAAAATATATATTTTAATGCAAAGTTTAGAAATAAATAAACGAAGGTAAGAATATAATTTATATAATAGTAATTTAGAACGCGGCTCTATTTTTATGCTTAATATAGACAATCTTTAGGTACTTACACAAAGCAGTTGCACTATTTTGATTTATTTTACCTTTCCTTTTAGGATTTATTTAAAAAAAAGAAAAATATGACATCATGTAAAATTGTTGGTTTCTATGTTTTCATAATGCATTTCTACAAAAAAAAATGGTAAAGATAGTGATTTTATTAAGGTATACCTTCTTTGTAAAAAGAAGAAGGCAATAAACGCTAAATTAAGAAAATATCAAATTTAGCCAAAATGCATCAGTAAATAAAAAGAAAAATCATCTGACCCTGCCTAATTCCGACCTACTGAATAGCCATGTAACTATATAGAAAAAAGCATGAGTATAAAATAATTTAGTTGCCCAAATTAATACTATAGCAACTTTTTCAAAGTTATAAATAAAAAATTATTTTTTTCTGTCTGTTTAAACCTTAATAACCCTCTAACGAAGCTTGATAAAAACTTTTTTAGGTAATGTCCATACATTATATTGGTACACTCTATCACCTCTTTTATTTACGACCTTACTTTTTGGATACCCTATATTAACAACAATAGTATTGCATTGCTGATTTTAACATTATAGGGGTAGTTTTTTCCATATATTTCTCATGGAAAAAATTTAAGGCTTGATCTGCAGTTTTATATCCATTATAAGGGCTACTGCCTAAAAATTAATTAAAAAAGTCCTGTTTGGGCCAGGACTAAAACTTGTACCACCAGCGACCAAACAATTTTCCCACGGTCCCCAAAAAATTCTCACAATGTTACCATGTAAATGTTCTACAACTTTTTATATACAGACTGTCCACGGATGGAGTTAACAAGAGAACAAATGGACCAAAAATTTTATTTTTCGAAAAATGTCTTTCTTCATAAAAAATTTTGCTTGTAAAAAATAGGGTTTACGAAGGGAAAATGTTGATTTTGTATACAGGGTTCACAAAAACCTAAAAAACACGATTTTTCTCCAGGAGTAAACTACCTGTATTTTTTATTTTTTGGAAAATCATTAAAAAAATGTATTAGGAATGTTTGTAATCGATAAAAACAATAATACAAAATTTCATTGAAATTCATAATTTGACGAAAACTGGCATGTACAATTAAAAAATTGTGTTTTGTAGAAATTAGGAAAAAGCAGGTATTTGAAAAGTAAATTATAAATGTTTTTTAGATCATTTTATTATAAATATTTAAAATAATTGATTTTTGATAACTTTAAAATCAGTTTCATGAATTATTTTGATACCGCTGTCTCTTTAATAAAGTTATTCAAAATGCTATTCTAAATAAATTTTTTAAACAATATTTTGCTTAAAAATGAAAAATAAAGGTACTTTCTTATGGTAAAAAAAATTGTTTTTAAGTTTTTGCGAACCCTGTACACAAAATCAACATTTTCTCATCATAAATCCGATTTTTTTATGAAGAATTACTTTTTTCAAAAATGAAATTTGTGGTCCATTTGTCCTCTTGATAACACCATCCGTGATCAGTCTGCATAATTGTATTCTTTTTGTTTTGGAAATTTGTAAAAAGGCTTAGAATGGAGCAATACATCTTAGCACAAAGGACCAAAATCAAAAAGTTTATTTTTCAAACGAAAAGTCAATTATTTAAAAGTAGCGAATGTATCGCCGACATTCTAATGTACCAATTGGATCCTTAGCGCCAATAATCAATCGCTTTGTTTTTATAACCTTTTGTTGAGATCTTTTAAAAAATTTTGGCCACATTGCACATGTTTCCCTATACATTCTATTCAATTAATTATCGGCACTCAGGATACAACCTATACATTAAAATGTCGGCGATACATCCGCTGCACACACGGCAAAATGCAGGATTTAGGTGGACAAAAATACAGTTTTCTTGCAACAGCGTAAATTTAGCTATATTTGTAGTAATAAACTTACAAAAGAAAAACAGTAACATTTTAAACAACATTTCGTGTATACAGAGGCTTCATGAATTCCGATACATAAAAAAACATCTACGATAATAGTATATTATGAAAATACAATAAGCGGCCGAAATATGAAACATATTTATTAGGAAAGCATTTATACTGTTAAAAAATAAATGCTTGCATATATCAATTTTCATATTTTCTTGCTTGCCTTAACGGATTTGTTTTGACACCGGTTAAAAATTTGATGTTATGGACAGTTTGTTTTATAGCAATTGCTGTATTTCTTTTATGCTCCAGAACCGCCCGGAACGACACCATAAGTGTTCCTTTTACAATTTTTTGACATTTTTCATGTTGTAGAACCGTTCTTGACACTATTGACAGTTCAGAGAACGGTTCAGAACGTTTCTACAAGGTAAAAGGAATACACTAATTATGGGTCCTGCAGAACATACAGTTAATAATATACGAATAATTTTAAATTTTGGGCCAAATACATTTTTGTCTTTAATTAGTGGCTGTTTTGCATAGTGCAAATAATAACTAAATAAAACAATTTGTTAAAAAGAATATATAAAAAAATCAATCTTTCAAAATGTTTTCAAAAAATTCTAAACAAAATAACTTTTTTCTTAAACTTGTACCACGACTAAAAAAATATTTAACATCTATTCAGAGTCCACATCGCTGTCGTTACTGTCACTATCAAATTGACTTGCATCCTTTAAAAAATCAGGCATTTTTAACATATTTATGACTTCTTGTGAGTACATTTTTTTTGGTTTCGGGTTGATTTTCTGTACGATGAAATAACAGGATCCGAGGATATCAGAAGCATATGCAAAATATCTGTATTAGTATCAACTCTGGATGTTTTTCTTGAATGATGGAGGCGAATAGATTTGTATGCCTTATGACTTGCCTCTAAAACATCCTCGGACAACTGTCCTACAGGTAAAGGAAGAGACTGAATAATATCAGCTCCGTGAATTAATATTTTGTGCACAGTAGCACTCATATTATACCACGGATATAAGGTGATGTAAAGTTGGGCTGCCTCTAAACAATAGGATTTAAAATATTCTGTATTAATGTAATGCCCACTTGCTAACACGGTTAAAATATTTAAAAAATATCGTATAAGATCAATATTTAAGCATGTAATACCAGCCACTTTTTCAGGATGTTCGAAAAAATTTCTAGCCGTGTTGCCGTCATTACTATTTCAACCTTCTTGTTTTGGTTGATCAACAACTAAACCCATTTCTGTGTAAAATTTGTCAGCTATAAGGTTTTTTTTTAGTTTTAACGCTAAGTTTTGCCTCAGGTGTTCTAGCTTGCCACTGCTTAAGATCAAGTTTGTATGCGACGTGCAACAAAAGTTCATAAAATCTAAGATAACAATGTAAAACAGATATTCCAAATTTATAAGTTTCGGTATCACATTTTCTGGACAATACTTTAGATAAGTCATTAATGTCTTTTGGTGAGATTTTGCAAACATTGCATGTCTGCGTTGATGCGGTATCACTAAGAACGTTACACGTTTTACCATCAATCATAGTACACATAAAGTGTGCCTAAAATGTAAGTCTTTTCCAGCAACAGTCGCTAAAGTTGGTTTCAATTTGGAGATTTGCGATTCAACTAGGTCATACTCCTTTTTCACATTAATAGAAGTTTCTTTTAGTAACTGAAATCCAATGGGACGGCAATAACGTGTGGAGGAGGCTTTTGGATTTTTCCAATAAATCTGCTTTGAGTTATTCGTTATTGCTGACATTTCTAAAGGTACTATTGTGGACAATATTATGTTGGAATCGCCATAGGGTGAACTTGATAGATTTTGTTTGTAAATGCTGTGCCCACCACTACCATCCAATCCCCACTTATATATGATATATGGTACCCGTTCTAATACTTCTGACTGAACTTTAACTAAACGTTGTACAGTCAAATCCAAAAGGTCTTGCAAAGGAATTCGAGCATCCGTATCTGTAACAGTAATAGTTTTAGGGTAACACTCTTTTTTAGCTGCGGAAATAACATTGTATGGAGGATATATGTTTGCTCCTTTTTTTGCTCCTTTTTGAATATCTGTATATTGCTCTTTTCCCAAATCGCAATCAACGATTAATGCCAAAGCTTCCTCCGGTTTATAAGGCAAAATAGTTGTTGATGGAGAGTCATGTACCAGTTTCATTTCTTTTAGCTGCTGTGACGTTGAATGAACAGCTAATTCTAAAACTTCAGCGGATGACCTTTTACCACTTTTTAACAGGGACTTTTTGCTGCAAAACATAATTTTTCTGTTTCAGTTTCTGACACTAGAGCCATAACACTTCTTGATTTAGATCGTGTAGAACATTCTTCAAATAGCTTTTTAGGTCTACCTTTTGTTTTGTGTGATGTATCACAGCCTTTCTGCTCCGTTTTAGGTAAATGAAATTCAGCCTGCAGCCATTTTTCGTTTTTTATTACAAATCTGTCATATTTTCGATGACTAGCTCTCCATTTAAGAATAAATTTGGTTACAAAAACTTGACGTTATTTTTAACATTAACTTCCACTTTTTCAGCAGTTTCCGTATTGTAATAATTCTCTAGTATATAGCTAGTTAAGTAACTGTTACATTTTTTCGATTTTAGGTTAAAAAACTTATTTTCACGAAGTATTAGAAATAACTCATGTCTTGTAATCTTAGAATACAGGTGTTTCGTGTGACTCTCTGAAATAAAAAAATATATTTCTCAGAAAAGCCACCTTTGCGCACTCTAATTTTTTGATATTATGATCCCAATACTATAAGCAAATTGAATTATTAAGAAACTCAGAGGTACTTAGGGGTACTTTTTAGGTAAACACTTAGAAAAATCGAAAAATATTCTTAAAGGTACGAAAATCACGTGTCTTTAAAATTGTGCATAAAAACCCTATTCGCAAGAGACAGAAAAATACATATTTAATTTTATTTACACACCTGTTGGGTTTGAATCCATAGCGAAAACCTGTTCTAACTTGCCACAAAGATAATAACAGCACCAAACCACCTGCGTTGGAAATTAAGTGAAACTGATAACGCACACCTGATACCAAAAAGGTCCACTTTGACTACTAATTGCTACATCTCGGTGATACTAGCTGGCAAAATAAATGGAGGGGTATTCTGCCATGCACTTAGGAACATTTTTTTCCAAAATAAATTTGATCGACAGTAACTCAGATTTGGACTTTTGTCCACTTAAATCCTGCATTTTGCCGTGTGTGCGCTGCGTCAGAATAACTCACTTTTCGTTTATAATAAATAAAATGTATTTATATTAAATAAAATTCGATGATTTTGGTCCTTTGTGCTATGGCGTGTTGCTTTAGTTTAGGTTTTCTAAGGCCTCTTTACACATTTGTAAAACAAAAGAGAAAATAAAATTATATACAGGGTGGCCCACCATATTCGACACGGTCTCTAGCTAAAATAACAATGCAGCTTTTAAAGAAACTAAATTTGGGAACAGATAGAGGTCGAACAAGGTCACAGTATAAAATAATTCTGCCCTAGACAAGGTGTCTTAAAAAGTGTGACCTATCAAAGGAATTTTTTTTTAAGAAATACAATATATTTTACGACGATTTAAGATTCTATACAAAAAAATTACTCAAGTTTGTTTATAGTACCTAGTGTCTAATTTTATTCGTTTTTGTTTTTTTTTTGCTGTGGCTTAATGAAATTAATTTTACTTTAACATTATTGATATTTTAAACTTTAAAATTTGTAACAAAATTAAAAAAGTCTGCCATATTATACGTAGGTCATATCAAGATAAAATGTTGTTCAAAAAATAATTTTATTTTTTTATTAAATCAAATAGCAATAACACTTATTTTAAATAAAACACCCTGTAATTTTTACACCACACGATGACAAATAATATATCTTTCAAATGGTGTATGGGTTGCCTATACCTATTATTTATACTTTTGGTAAACTTAGCTTACATATTTTTATTTGTATACAGGTCTAAAAAATTATTATCGAACACGTGGGATTAACAAGTAAAAAAAAGAGAAAGCGATCTTTCCTTAACTTAAATAGTAATAAAAAAATAATATATTTTCCGATTTTTCAAATCAGGACCATATTAACCTTATGAGGCGCCCTAGGGTTCAAGTCCCGGAGCGCCTTTTTTGCTTGACAAATTTTTAAGAGCAAGAAAAAAGGTTCTTACCTCCGTGTTGCGCTTATTTTCTTTTCAGGCGCTTTACTTCACCCAAAATGAAATTTCATGATCAAAAAACAAAAAAAAATATTCCCTCCTTTTCCCGTCTATTTCATTTCTTTCAAAGGCACCTTATTCACTGAGAAATTTCTTCTCGTTCCCACCCGATTAAACTTTTTTATTTTTTTTTAAAAACAACTCCTCTGTCTAGCGCCTATTACTCCCCTGTCTGGCGCCTATTTTTTCATGGCGCCCTAGACTGTAGCCTAGTCAGCCTAATGGATAATACGGCACTGGCAATGATGTCATGTGTATGTATACGTGATTGAAGCCTTGCTCGCGTCCGCCGGCGCCGGGCGAAAAGCATTTGGAAAGAGTTTTTGGTAAGCTGTTTGGGATGTCACAAACTGCGGCGATTTCTTTTTAATTAAAATTTATTTTTAAAATATTGGTTTATACCATTAAACAAAGAGTTTAAATTATTAAGTTGTATTATGCTGGTAATTCAGCAGAAGAAATATTCGAAATATTTTTAATTTTTATATGAAAGAGGTCCTGTGCCAGTTAAAAGTACAATTTGCAAAACTACAGGCAATTTACTTTTTATTTAATCACCATGCTTATCCAGATACAGACCGTATCGAATATAGTGGGTGTTAAAGAGTTGTAAAACATTTACATCATAACGTTTATTTTGCGCCACTCTGTATAAGTGCCCTAAAAAAGTACACAAATACATACAGGGTTAGTAGAAAAAACCGGAACGGTGGATTATCTCTGCAACCGAGGGGGTAACTGAACATAAAGAGTTTAAAAATTATATTTTTAAGGTTGCCAAATTTATAGCTTTTTTTCTAGGTTAAGGAATTTTAAAATTTTTAATGGAATACCCTATTTTCCCTTCCTTGACTTTTTTAAAAGAATCTTAAAAACATCACAAAAATGCTATTATGAATTAAAAAGGTTCAGTTTTTCCCCTGTACTAATTTTGATGAATATTGGTTTGGTCTTTTTTGGATAATTGACGATACCTAGCTGTTTTTGTATTAATTTTGAAAAAAGCATGACGCCATATTTCTGAAATTAACAGGAGTAACAAAAATTATAATATCAGGTCGTAATAAAGTCAATACAAGCAATTGATTACAATATTAAAAAAAAGGGTATTCATTTTTTTTTCAAATGTAATTTTTTAATTCTTTATCTTTAGTTACCCCTTGGCACAAAATTTGGTTTATTTATATTTGACGGTTGCTGGGATAATCCACCGTTCCGGTTTTTTCTACTAACCCTGTATATTGTTCATATATTTATTCCAAAATTTTTTAACGTCAAATAGTATTTGTAAGTTTTCACATTTATTTTTTTAAACGATTGACTTGCCAGAGTGTGCCGCAGGTTTTTATAAGAAATATTGAAAATTGCCGATGTACAACACGCGTCTAGATATGTTTTTAATTATTTTTTGAAATATATTTTTACTAAGTAGAAAAACAACTTATACTTTGCAAACATAATAAAATTTTGTATAAATATATGACATAAAACTAAAGTAGAACTAAAAAGTTATTAATAATGGCGTTTTAAGAAAACTGGATGCTACTAGTTTCAAATAAGAAATACAAAATGAAACTTATTTTGGCAAAATACAGTACAGGTTATAACTATAAATATAAAAACGACCAAGAGGTTTTATTTCTATTTATAAAAATAGAACAAAATGAATTAAATAATATTGTACAAAATTGAATTTTATTTTAAGTTTAAACTTAAAGTATTCATATAAAAAATGTTTTAGCCAATATTTTTACATAACGCAATAGCACATTTTTAAATACTCAGTATAAAGTAACAAATAAAAAAATAATGCTTTTAATTTTTTAGGTATCAGAAAAGTTCGTTTATACGCCAAATATTTACTTGGAAGTTACTTAGGCCGGGTTTATAATTCAAAATATAATTTTAGTGTTAGTATAAACATTAGTCACTAGAATCAAGAACATACAATAAAATAAAATTGTTTATAAATCAAATTCATGTTTTTTTAGTCTTAAGAAACGACCTTGGATTTCTTTAAAATCTAAAATTAAATATTAAAATAGAGAAACATTTTAATTTTTTTCTGGGCAATAAAAAGGTTAAAACCGGTAACTTCTTTTTATTGTAGCTCCATAGCTATTTTTTTTTCTTTAATGCAGGTATAAAGTGGCACAAAAATGGCTAAATTAATTTTAGGTTTATACTAATACTAATGCTTATACTAAAATTTAGATTTAATTCTGATTTTTAAACTCGGCCTTAGTATCGCTTAATGTTATTTTATTTGCCCAACGTACTTTAATATAAACATAAATATAAATAAAATATACATTTTTTTTCGTTTGTAACCAAAGTTACTCTACTTTAAATTAAAAAATAAAATACAATTTCTTACAATATTTTTCTTTAATTTTCCTTAATTTTTAAAAACAACTGAACTTTTACTGGTCCATTTGTCCTCTTGTGACACATATCCTCATAGACACTGTTTGTGCAAGCAGTTTTGATAAACCTATTTTTGATAAGTACATAAGGATACGATTCCGGCCACCGAGCAGACTGCAAGCGCCAAAGCCATCGTTTATAAACTACGAATACTTAATTTACTCGACGACGCGGCTCCGATCAGGCTCATTCCTGCCCTGCCTTTCCTCCGACCACTTGCTGGCCGAAACAAAGCCAGTCGATTGCTTCGAATGGTGGCTCGCGTGAATCGGCACTGTTTGAAAGCTGCTTACCTGAAAATTAAAAAAAAAAACAATTTAGTAATTCTAGTATTATATTTGCTAAGAAAACCCTAATGCCATTAAAATTTCATTTAATAATTTAACACTATATAATATTATACTTTTTCCACAACTGTTTAATAATGTATAAGTACATTATTAATGTGATTTTAAACAGGTAATATCACTCGTTACCCACGGCCATTACCCACGCTCATAAACCGCGCTCATTACCCACATCTATTACCCACGGCTGTCATAGGGTGCTTTTAATGTGCTTAAATACGATAATTTGTATGTATTTTCGAAAACCTTCTTTTTTATGTGATTCTTTGAACAAGGAACTACTTTTAAATCACAAATAAGTATAAAAATATCTAATAAATAGCTAAAAATCAACTAATAATTAAATCAATTACATTTGAAAAAAAATTCAGTAGGCTGTAATGTCGCGTCAGTCATGGCTGACAAATATTCTGCCAGAAATCGAAAATAATAAATATATTGTTTGTATTGATATCAATCCGCAAAAAGTCGTAAAAAGTATAGTATACGACTCACACGAAATACACATTTCCCACGAAAATGACTTTTGCAGCACGAGCCGCAGGCAAGTGCTGTAAGCATGCTTGTCCCATGTAAGCATGTTCGTTACATAATATACTTTTACACACAAATCTTGTTGTACAATTTATCTATAAAGACACTTAGCAACATAAAAATTTAATATTATGGGTAAAAACACTAGTATGTTTACCTATGGTACCTATTGAATCAGAAACTAAACCATAAAAATATAAAAAGAAATTGGAATGCTAGCATTACTTACAATATATTTTTAAACTAAGTGAATATAGTACTTATTTTAGGTAGTAAAAGGTTTTTATTTTTAGCGCTCTATCTTTAAATGAAAATAAAACAAATTATGAAAATTATATTGCAATGCCTATATTTTAATTTTAAAGCATATTTAATGGCATTAAGTTTTAAAAATGATATCAGCCAAATGACCGCCGCGGTTTCGCTAAGTCATTCAAATCCTAGGGATCCAATTTTCGATGACATTCTGTCAGAAATTTTTCCCAATCTTAACAATGGTGCGACTTATGTTGGCCTTTAGGGCGGCAATCGTTTGTGGTTTGTCCGCATATACTCGAAATTTAATTTAGCCCCACAAAAGAAATCCAACGAAGTTATATCGCAGGACCTAGGTGGGAAAACCATAAATTAGACGCAGTGCACGGAACCGAACACTGATTTTGATAACAAGTTTTACCGATTTCTAGGCATTGTTCAATTGTGTAGCGTTCCATAGTAAAATGTCACTACTGACTAAGTAATCTGCCAAAATTTAACGGCTGTATCATTCTTGCCTTGATCATGCGCTGTTGTCAAACATCGAGCGTTAAAAACGGAAAACCCTTTATGTTTATGAGTGTAGAGTAAATAAAGACTGCTGATAAACCTTTGTAGATTTTTTAAGTCAACAAAACCTTGTAATTTTTTAAAAGAAGAATGAATAGTCAAAAATACCTTAATATAATATTCTTTATTGCCCATTAAAATGTCGATAATGTACAGGGTGTCTCTAAAAGGTCTGTCACAATGGTACTACAAACTTTCAAAAACGATATAACTCAATTTACCTTAGTCTTATCGTTTGCAAAAACAGGGTGTCAAAGCCTCTTTTTATTGTAGTTATTTTTAAATATATATTTTTTGACATAAATCAGGCTTAAGTGGTTTTTCCGGGTTTAAAATCAAAATTTGCTAATGTTTCTGTGGTAAAATGTAGTGGTAGCCACCTACAATCATTTGTCTACGTTCAAATTGTTAAAACCTTTTTTCGTCGGTATTTCATGGCTTCAGTTAAAAAAAAATATTTTATGTTTTTGCACAAAAAAAAGGATACCGGGTAAATATTGCTATTAACAACCGTTTTTAAAATATTTTTGATAAGCTGTATATTTTAGACAAAAATGTTTTATTGCATTTCCTTACGTTTTATCTATGCTACCCAATAGTCTCTAAAAGGTCTGTACAAAATGCTACTAGTCATCATTTGGGCTTAAATAAATGATATAATACAATTAACATTTGTCAAAAAATTAATCGTTTGCGAGATAGAGGGTTTAAAAGTTTGCATTTTCTTGTATTACCTTGACGCCCTGTATCTTGCAAACAAACAACTTTTCAACTCAAGTAGATTGCGCTAGATCGTTTTATTTCAGCGCAACAAAATTATTGTTGTAAGCACTTTGTACAGACCTTTTAGGAAAACCTGGTTGGCCTAAATAAAAGATAAAATAATACAAATGTTTTTTTCTGTGAAATAAAACTTTTAATTGAAATATCCCAAAAACGATTGCTTGTAGCGATATTAACTAGGTCAACCATTTTCGTTTAACTTTCTTGCTACATCTATAATATACAGCAGAAAAAAGGTAAGACATTTTAAACATAAGTAAAAGCTTTCAAGTGACTCCCTCTACATTTTACAATAAAAACATGATCATGTTGCTATTCCCCAGCCTAAACATTCCCCCCTCTAATACCGAATTTTATAAGGAAACGTTTAATAATAAAAAAAAATAAGTAAAATTAAATGGAAACTTGACACCCTATATCTGGCAAATGATCAAATTTTCGACTAAGGTAAATTGCATTAAATTGTTGTATTTTGCTGAAAGGAATTTGTAGAAGCATTTTGTATAGACCTTTTTAAAACACTCTGTATAAAAAAATACAAAAAAAGGTGTAGGTAGTTTCGTTTTAGGAAAACTTGCTTGCTTTACTAAAAAGAAAATAGAACGAAAAAAAATCAGTTAGTATATAAAACATTTTTTTATTTAGTACATACTAACTACTAGTAACTACTTTTGCCTTGGTTTAAACAAAAATACCTTATTTTTAATTTTACCAAAAAATTTAAGATCTATTTTGCGACACAAATATAAAGACGTATTTTCTGCCTCTCTAAACAGCACAACAAAAGAGTTAACAACTGGATTTTGAATGTCGAAAAGGTCTTATCATGACGAAACCAAATTTAAAGGAAAAGAGATAAACCTAAATTTTTATAGAATAATCTTACCCCATTAAGGCATATCTTGGCATTACCTGGGCCATTTTTCTGTATAAATATTTAAACTTTATTGTATATTTTTTTAATATTAAATAGGTAATAATATTTTTATTCATTTTTGTTTGTTTGTTTAAAACTAAGGTTACAGAAGGGCCGTACAAAATGCTAACACAAATTATTTTAATTAAAATAATAATATAATCTTATTTATTTTACCTGAGTCAAAAAGTTTATATTTGCAAGATACTGGGTGTCAAAGTTTCCATTTATTTTGTTTACATTAAAAGTATTATAAATAAAAAAAGTGATGTTAAAAAAATATTGTTGAATATCATATTTTTAACGAAATAGGTTTATATTTTTATTGTAAAATGGTTAACATAGTGTCCTTTACTTATGTTAAAAATGGTGAAATTTTTTGCACAAAAAAGGTATAATAAGTTAATACGGCTTAAAAAAATATTTATATTCTACCCCTTATTTGGAGTAACCAAGTTTTTTCTTTAAACTTCTGTACAGAGTTTTCTATTTTCTTTGCATGCCATTTTAAACTATAATTACAAAGAATGGAAAAAAAAACGTTTTTTTTTAAAGATTTACTTTTGATCTTTTATCTTTTACACATAAAAAGTAAATGAACATCAAAAACGAAGAACTGTTTCTTGTTGATGAATTTTAAAAAGTGTTTTGTCAAAAATATGCTTTATTTATATAATTATAATATAATATTTTTATTTTTAATATTTAGAATAAAATCGTGTTTCAAAATCGCAAAAATATTGATTTATAAAATAAAAAATATTAAATTTTAAGACTACCTAAATAAAAGCTTAAAAAGTAATTAAAAATGTATTATACATTTTTTTTGCTATTCGTTATGGTTTCTTAAAAAAACGTTTTGTTTTCTTTTAACTACTTATTAAGTGGCCTGAAAAAGTAATAAAACTTTTAACTCTTTGTTAAATACATCGTTACTTTTTGTGTTACTACTTAAATAAACTTTAACTTTACTTTATATTGTATGCATATAAAAAGTAAAATACATTTTTATATAAAAAAATATATATTTTAGTTTACACCTAATGTTTCCAAGATATGATTAGCGATAAGAAAAAATGTTTATTACCTTGCTTATGACTATTTTATGCTTTGTAATTAAACATTTTTAAAAATATATATTAAAAAAATTCATTTATTAAAAGAATAATTTCGCGTTTCAGGCACCATGTATATCAAACCTTATTACAGCTTAAGGCATTTTGGACAAAGCAAAAGGTTTAATAATGAATAACTTTTTAAGATATATTAAAAAAATCAGGTATAGTTAAGTCCATCCATGTATGTAATTTAAAAGAACCTTTTAAATGTACATAGTAAAATAAAAAAAAAAAATGTTATATACCCTTATAATTGTGTCTTATTTCAATTTTAAATGATTTATTTGGTTTGAAGCTTCTCAAATATCCTAAATAAATTGAATACCCGGTTTCTTTAAAACAATTAACTTTTGGATTAAGGAAGACGTAAGCTCGCTGTATTTTAGCCCAAACAGTTTTTAGTAAAATTTTGTACAAACCGTCCCTTAAAACAGCCTGTAAAATACCAAAATTTAATATAAACTTGCAATGTTACTTAAAACAGTATTTTTATCTTTTAAACTTAATCCATATTAATTTTTTTTTTTGGTTTGCAACTTTTGTATTCTTATTTTTTATATATAAGTTTTGTACTTTAAATAAAGCAAACTTAAGACTTTTAAACCTTAAACTTATCTTCCGGTAAAAAGACAGGACAACCAAAAACTTTGCAGGCAGACACTTGTTTACAATTCTGTCTTAAAACCTATTTACTTTATTCTGGTTTTCAAATCAATTCAATTTAATTTAAAGACTTTGCCAAACATTTCACACTCTATCAAACCTTAGTAGATGCAAAGGCAAGTCAAAAAAATAATATTTTTATTAGGACTATAAACCTAAACAGTAAAGACGCGTGGAATGAAACTATTTTTTTTATTAATTTATACTGGGTGTAATTTAATTAATGACTGAAATTACAGGCTATGATTCCTAAGCTTATTTTAGGAAGAAAAGTTTATATAAACATATGTCCTAAACCTCTTAAGTTTTGAGATACAGTGTGTTAAAATTTCAAAAAAAAAAATTTTTAAATATCCTAACTATTCTTTACCCAATTTTGTTTTAATTTGGCAATAATATTAATAACTTAAAGGGGCTAATTTATCACTAAGTTAATTACATTTAATAAGTACAGTGGCGTCTCGAGAGGCAATTGAAGAAATATTTTCAACAAAAAAACGGTACGCCAGTGACTGTGTAAATTCTTTAGATTAAGCAAATAAAAATATTGCTTTTGTGTCTCTTTTTCGTATTTCGTTTAGTTCAAAAGAAAAAAAAATTACTTAATTGCATATTTTAAGACCATAAAAGAATCATTGCGAAATCTTTTTCTTTTAAAAATTAGGTTTTATAACTTTTATTTAGCAATTATGTAACAAAAATAATAAATACCTCTTTATATAAGGTTTATATCCAGTATAAAAGTTTTTACTAAAATAAGTGTCTTCGAATTTTTTGGTTCTTTGTAAATTTTAACACCCTGTATCTCAAAAGTTAAGATGTTTAGGACATACGTTTATATGCACTTCTCTTTTTAAAATAAGCTAAGGAATCATACCCTGTAATTTTAGCCATCAATTAAATAACACCCTGTATTTTAGACAAAAACGCCAAAACATGTCCATATATATTTTTTAAATTAAAACATTTGTATTAGTTTTAAACTTCATATTGAACTCTGTTTATGATTCATGTATAAAAGTCAACATTTATCGATAAATTTACCATCCATTTTTAACAAAATATGTGTTGCACAAAATTTTGTAAATATTAAATTTTTTAACGTTAAAAAAAGGCCATAAACCCCAACTGAATTTTTTTAAACTAAAACACTCTATTTTTATTATTGTTTAAATTTTATACATAACATAATATAAGCTATATTCTAGATACCATATAATATATCTAAGGGAACAGTTTTTAAAAAATTTGTTAATAAACGTAAGTAAAGAGCAAAATATAAAATAAATGTTTGTCGCCTATATATAGGCTACCCTGTATATATTACTTTGCTCAACGTGTTTGGGCCTTTTTCTTAAGTGTCATTTCAAATTTTAAAAGATGGATGAAACATAGTTAAAATTCGATGCAAAATTTAAATACATATTAATGAAATTGTATTTTATTTAAAAAAATTAAGGTAATGGTTGTCACGTATTTTTGGGCCACCCGAGATACATGAATTTATTATAAAAACTGAAGTTAAAAATAAAAATTAAAAGGTTTAGGATTTTCTATATTCAACCCCTAAATTTTAAATGCTTTTTTCCAAGTTGTGTGTCTTGTGCAAAATTAAAAGAAATTGTGCCTGAATTTTTTAATAACATGCTGACTTTAATTATAAGACATGGTTTATAAAATACATTAAAAATTTGATTCAAAGTCTAAAAATGTAATAAAAAATTTATATTTATATTTAAAAAATAAAGTTTTTGATAATTTCGCATTTTTCGGCCAAATTTTATACATAAATAGAACAGCATCTAAAAATAAAAATCAACGTTTTTAATTACATTTTTAAGGAAAAAATCGCTTAATCTCTACTAATATTATAAAGAGGTAAAGTTTGAAACTTTGTTTGTTTGTTGGTTTGTAAGGGAAAATTTTTGAAAATACTGAACCGATTATTAAAATTCTTTCACAGTCAGAAAGCTACACTATTTAAAAGTGTTGTACACTACTTTTTATTATAATTAAACTAAAAGTTCATAGAAAAATATAATTAGCGCCCAACAAAGTAGGCACTGGTCGCCTAGTTTTAAATAAACAGGGCACTATGTATCCCATAAAAAATGTTTAATAGCAATCATAATAAAAATACAAAACAAATAGATTTACCAAATAAAATATTGCATAAAAAAACGTAAGTTATACGCAAAATAATTAGTATAAAAAAATAATAAAAAAATAATAAATTAAATAAATATGAATAATTGTATTTGTTTAAAAACCCCAAAATAAAAAAATAAACTTAAAACACATATACAGGGTTTAAAAAAGTGTCTAAAAATAAATTCCCTAACTTCCTGCAATAATGCGTTACAACCCCTAAATTTGTCGTTGTCAGTAATTGAGTTATTTTTTTACTTTTTTCTAACTGAAATCATAGAAAACTGAAATTATTCTACTACAAATTAAACGTTGCCCTAGTATTGTTTAAGATTAAAGCAAGCAAAAAAAAAAGAAAGCTTGGTCACGCAAATTGCACCCCTTTAATATTTTATGTACCAAAGCAATAAGTCAAATAAACAATATAAAAAATATTTTCAAAAAAAAAAAAAATAATAACTAAACCGGTAAAGTGCGGCTTTTGAACCCACAAAATATAAATGTCAGGTTCGTCACACTGTGCTGTAAAACTATGAATGTATTGTGTTCATAGAAATACCTAATATTTTATATTTGTATGGAATTTGTAAAAAAAAATAAACAGTTAAGTTCAGTACTGAAAGAAACCGGTTGGGCATAACCAGTTTCTGGAAGCTCCAAAGCTCGAGTAATCAGAAGTTCCAACGGCAAAGTCCTGGAAAGCTTATAAACGACTTCGCTTATATGACCGGAGGGAAGAGACCTGGCGATTCACTAGTATAAAAGCCATTAACAAGCAAGCAACATTTTTTTATTGAATAAAAACAAAAATAACAGACAGGACGGGTTTGACACCCACAAAGATTTTGTCGAAGCTCTTATAAGTTTTT